>JAWNNO010005912.1:0-113993 GCA_035044985.1 Lordiphosa fenestrarum | reverse complement strand
CCGAAAGTGGGCGAAAGTTAGTTTTAAGTCCACAGGGGAAAGGGGTTTTGAGTAAGTTTTCTCAGTTTAAGGACGTTTCACAAAACAATTTAATGTTCATAATTTCACAGGTTTAACACAGGTTTACATAGTACATCAATTTTATTGTATTTTGCATATTTCACACATTTTATTTGTTCACTAGCGGAAATTGTTTCTTGTAGCAAAGATGACATACATTTTCCCGCTTTTTTATGAAATCAAACAGGCCAGCAAACAACAGACTTTGCAGGCCTGATAAAAGTCCACAATTGCCCTCCGTCAGCTTTTATTTTTGGAATTGTTATATTTGAAGTATCCTTCTTAGAATAAATGACAATCATTATAAAACATTGTTATTTAAAATTCGACTTTTTGCAAATATTTTGGCCATTCAGCCCAGTGTGCACTGTAAACAACACAAATAGCGCTAGTACATCAAAACATTGTGAAACCGTTTATGCTAAAAAATGCCGTACTTTCTATTCGTATTACCAGATTTAAGCTATTGACATAAATACCTCACATAAGTAAACGATATATGTACGAATGCTTCTTCTGACGAAACTCAACGAGTTTTTTACATTATACAGATAGCAGATTTATCGGGGCAGTATTTGTTCAAGATCCCCCGGGTCCTATTATCAGCATATTATTTCCAGTCGCCCTGCTACTGGTTTTTCAATTCAGTTGTATAACAACTTTTCAAGATTAGATATAGATAAGTCATAAGTCAGTTTTTTATAATCTCTAGTAAAACCATAAAAAAATGCAGGTCTTGCTTTTCTATCTTTAATTAAACTACAATTCTATAATTGCTATGTTGATAGCTTGTCAAGGACAATGCCTTGCCACTTCTAGCTGCAAGAAATGAATGAGATCTCTCACTCAAACATCTTAATTGTCTGCCCCTTACATCAGCTGCTTTAAATCCAAAAAAAGTAAAACTCAGCACTTGTTTATTTTCTGGAATATCTTATAAAATTCCAAATCAAACCAAGAAAAACGATTTGTCTCTTCCACCCATTTCTGCCAGTAAATGTAATACAATTTGCCCCACAAGACTCTTTCCAGGGCATGACAAAGCTCCAATGGACCGCCAACTTCCATTCTTCAAACTGCCTGCTCCAACCTTTGCACCTTTTTTGAAAAAAAAATAACGGCAGCAGCAACAACTGTGCCCACATTAAACTCAATAAAACAAATGTGCAGCCATAAATTACACAAAGTGCGTCAGTAACACACACACACACACACCTACTTCATCACACCCCCCTCGCAGTGTGATAGAGCGAGCGAGCCGACTATGCAGAATCGACAAGTGCCACAATTTTTTATGCAAAATAATCCTTTGCCTTTGCCTTTGCAAAGGCGGCTCTATTGATGAATTATAGCAAATTAATTTTACACTAAAAAGCGACAAAAGCTGGGTAGCCTCCCCCGCCCCCCTCTAGCCAACCTCTAGCCTTTACTTTGACTACTGCGCTGCGCTTATCAGACCATTTGCATGGCTGACGTTGCCTAGGCAAACAGTTTAACCATATCAAATTCAAATTCGCATAAATTTTGGAAGGCAACAAAAAGAAGAACAGAAATCGATTCCCGGCAGGAAGCGCTGCTGTGCTCCAGATGAGTTGTGGGCTCCCATGCTCAAATCGATTATTATTTTATCGTCTGTTTGAGGCTGGTGTGGCGAGACACGTACCGAGGGTTGTAAAAATAAATTTAAATGTACCGGCAAAATGTATCAAAAATTGAATATTTCACGTTCTGGTCTCGTTTTTTGTTGTTGTAGTATTTCTTTTTTTTTTGGCAAAAGTAAACCGTCAAAATGGTACGTGACTGTTGATTGTTTGATCGGTTGTTGCTGCTGGTTGCTACATTTGATAAGTTCTGATAAATTGCGTGAAAAGCGAATGGTAGCCGGAATTAGCATAAAAAGGGCATACAAAATCACAAAAAAATTAGAAAAAGTTCTTATTTAAAGTAGATGGCTTAAGTTCGAAACTTTCGAACCAAAACTTGTTTTATAAATATTTAATTAAAGCATCAAAGCATTTCAATTCCCCGAAAAGTAACTAATGCGGCCTTTCATCAACTTAAGTCTCCAGAAAATAATGCACTAGCTGTTCGCATTAAATTTAATCATGCCAATTAACAGAAATATGTTTTTCTAAGCACTTTCCTGTTGCCTTTCTATTTCCCCGCTCCCTAACAAGCAAACAAATTAAATCCCTGGCCCCTAAATCCCCAAACCCAATTCGGCGCCAGCTCAAGCACTAATTAAGCATTCAAAAACGTTTTGGCATAAAGTTTAAATTGTCTGTGGGCGTGGCAAGAAATCCAATAATAAAGACGACGCGACGTCGCCGCTCATAAATTATGGCAAATTATTAAGCAAGAGTCACAGAAAAGTTTTTGTTTTTTTTTTTTCGCAACGCACGCGCCAACAACAACCAAGTGAACTAAACATCTTTGTGGGTGATTTATTTTTATTATTATTGGCGGTGAATTTTAAATCAGAAAGCGCGCGCACAAATGTTGTGCAGAAAAGTATGCTATATATTTGGTAAGCTGTTTTCGGTGGGCGTCAGCAGCAGCTGCTTTTGTCATTATTAATAACTGTTAATTATTCACCATTATAACTATGCCGGGCAAGAGAGAGCGAGCACGTTCGAAGAAAGCTTTTGGGTAGATGGCAACGACTTTGTTTGCCTTGTCGTCTGCGCTGACACTCTTCTCCTCTCTGCAACAGCCATATTGTTTGGCATCATACTTTATGTGCTCCTTAGTTAACGCCAGTCACTGGCCATCCCCCCTCTCTGTCCCTCTTTTGCTGCTCTGCAATATTTACATATTATTAAAAACTTTTTGCCAAGCTCAGACAGGGACAGCGTAAGAATAAAAAAAAAAGAACACCAAGTAAAGACCAAAACGGAAACTTTTCTATTTTGCCCGGACTAAAGTTATTGAAAATTCATGAATAATTGACATTTATTGCAGTTGGCACAAATGATGGCCGATAATGGACAAATGAGCGGACTGCCTTAGATTTTCCCTGTCTGTGTCGGTGTGTGTGTGTGTGTGAAGAGACATAAATATGAAAGTAGCTTACATACTTAATTGTAAATTATGAATTCAATTAGTTATGCTCGACTGCCCATAGTTGTTGTTAGCCGCCTTACTGGCCAAGCAGAAGCAGATCAATAGAGAGAGTTAGTTGTTTTATCTTATATTAGTGTGCACATTGGCCTGGAATTGGGTCCATAAATTGTGTCAGCTGCAAGTTATAAGTTGGCCAATATTTAAGCCAGGACACGTTAGCAAATTAGGACTTGGAATATTCTCAGGTTTATTAGCTATTTAATACAAATTTGAAATAAAGGCACAGTTTGCGTTTACATTTTAAGTTGGTTGCTTACAAAATCAAACGACAGTTTCACTTAAGGCCCCTAAGAGTAAATTTCTGAACAATTGACAAAATGGCCAAACTCCAAAAATTAGGTTGTATAAAAATCCTCCTTTTAGGGGGAGGAGGAAGATAAGTTTTAAATATTCAAGTAAGAATATACGACCTTATTAGTTTCAGACCGCGATAAACTTAAAGTTGAAACACACACATCGTAATTTTCGTATAATGGCCAGTAACTTATTGCATTCCAGAGATGTGGAGAAATATGTATTAACAAAACGTGGCTGATAGCAGAAGTTGCCAAAAAAGACGACCAAAAGTTGTTAAATCTAGAAAACAATTGAGAACAAAAATCGAGCCAGCTTAATCTAAAAAATAATTGTTTAAAAAATTGCAAAAACTCCAAACTTAATAAACGATTGCTTTGAGACTAAAATCAAACAAAAACTTAAAAGAATATTAGTTTTCATAAAGCAAAAATACAACAAAAATGTCTCTCTGAAGTCAAATTGACCAGGTGATAGGTTTTAGATGGAGATGGAGTTCAGGTACAGGTAAACTTTAAATAGGTCAGTTTTATACCAAAATTTTCTAGCTGGAAATGGTTTGAACTGATGACTAGTTTGTTTTATCGCTCATTAAAAATGTAAGTAAAATATTTGGTCCTGAGTGTTCGATTAGTATCGGTAGCAAAAACAAAATCTACCTGCAGTTCTTAAAAAGTTGCACCAAGAAATCATGGGTTTAAATTGAATTCAAATTTGTATTCAATAAACCAATTTTAATTTGACCATGTTTGATTTTGCGTAGTTTTGTAGGCGTAGGCTATAGCCTTTGTGCGACACAGAATCAACCATCTAATGAGAAGGCTTAATCTTTAAAATAGAAAACCTAAAGATAGTTATGTCACTTTTCCAGAATTCCATATACAATAGTCAAAATCAGTTTCCGAATAATATTAAGGAGCTAAGCTAAGCTAACTTCGTCTGTGCCGAAGTTTGTATACCCTTGCAAGTGCTCGCTTAAATATTTTCAAAAAATTCTCTTTTTTCCATTTTCCGACCGATCGTTCGTATGGGAGCTATATGATATAGCCATCCGATTTGGACAAAAACTTGTAGAATTGTGTAAAAGCCCGGGAAACAAACAAATACAAAATTACAGGATGCCATTATTAAAACCAAAAAAGTTTTTCTAACTAAGACTGATTTTCAGACCTATCTTTTGTATGGCAGCAATACCATATAGTTGTCCAATTTTAATAAAACTTGGTAGAACTATAAAAAAGCATAGAAAACCTACGATTACAAAGTTTGGAGACGTTGCCATTGAAAAGAAAAAAGATTTTCATACTAAAACTAGTTTTTCGACCGATTGTTCCTATGGAAGCTATAAGATATAGTCATCCGATCCGGTCGGTTCCGACATATTAGTAGCAAAAAGAAAACTCTGGGCAAAATTTCAGCTGAATAGCTTTAAAACTGAGAGATTTGTTCGCTTAGAAACAGACGGACAGACGGACGGACAAAGCTCAATCGACTCTGTTCGTCACCCTGATCAAGAATATATATGGTTTATGGGGTCGGAAATGAATATTTCTATGCGTTGCAAACTTCTGGTTAATATTATAATACCCTTTGCAAGGGTATCAAAATTATTATTGTTGAATTTGATTTTAAAAATCAATATCACACTAGCCAACATCTATCGTCTATCGTCAAAAATGGTACATAAGAACTTGCTGTGCCAAATTTTATCAAAATATTCACAGCGAAAACGTAATCAATGTAAGCGCGGCAAGTGATTGTAAAACTTCAAATGTCGACTGTCTGGGGTGTCTGGGGTGAAAGCATCGGCGATCTCAGAAAGAGCCGTAAAAATACCCACTTCTACCAGAAGATGGCCATGCTGATGGAGCAAAGGTGGATTAAAATCCACTCGACTGATGTGAGTACGAAAACTGTTACCCACCAGGAACTGATTTCGTTGGCTAGGGAGAGAAACGAAATGCAGAGGGAGCATTGGAAGCAGACTCGAAACATTTTGCTGGAAAAGAGTGTCCAAAAGGCCTCTTTCCATAAATGTCAGTTGGATTTGCTAAAGCCAATAATAAGACTGATTCGACTTTGTTTTTAGTTTTATTGGATAATAATAATAATAATATACATTCTATAAATAATGATGGCATTAACATTTTCTTTTGTTTGAACCATTTTTTGCTTCATTTTTTGTTTAAAATGACTCGCAGCGTTCTTCCAGCTTTCATTAAGTTGGCTGTTGTGTGTATTAAACAAGCTTTGCAGAATACAACCACAAATGACAATAGCTGCATTATTCTTTGGGCGACTATGTTATCTTTTGCCGATGCGACGGAAATGTTTTTCGCTGCACTGAAGCTGTGGTTGAAAATGGATAAGGCTTCATTAAGTTGCGGGCAAACTTAAATCAGAAGCAGCCGAATATTGGTTCCGCATATTTCTCTTGACGTTTTCCTCAGCAGAAATGAGAATTCCACCATTTGCCTAAGGTCGCATTTCCAATATATAGTGGAATCATAATAGCGCTCTGGACAGCCAATGTTAAAAACCATATTTTCGATGTCCATTTCATCCACATATCCGTCACTTTCCAACTCGACAACTAGTTGAATCAAAATCTGCTTCTGCTATTGAATTCAGTTCGAAAAAGGTTGCACCTTTTACTGAATTCTTTTGGCACAATTAGTTCTTTAATAAGTTCAAAGTTATAACTCGAAAGTCTTAGTTAGGCTTCCTTCAGAATAAGGGGACTAGGAGTATGCCGATATAGGACTTTTAAGAGTTTCCACTATATTGTCTACATCTATGTCCTATATTTCTCTCAAGAATTTGGTTGAATTCTGCATCAGTTTCTTCATACATGCAATACTCTGCAAGTCTGCATATTTGTAGAATTTCTGTTTTTAGTCTGTAAAAAGTAAATGCAAAAATTAAATCCTGCCGTTGCACACTGGTCCAAATGCCAAAAATTTTGGCAGAAATTCAAATTTTTTTTTTAAGAGTTTTGCAAAAATAATATTTTATTGCAATAGAATATTAACTAGGGCAGTTAAAAAGCATAGTCGTATTGTTGAAATCGAAGCACTGCAAATTTGTGCAGCCCTGGAAGTCAGCTGATCATTTACCACAAACTTTGATTGTGAATGCTTTGCAAATAAGAGCACATTTGAAACTGGTGTATTTTGTGTTATTCCTCGAATATTTAATCAAATTAAAATGGAAAACGAAGTTGAAGGTATTTATAATATAATTGTTATCACGCAATACTTGTTTTATGTGGTGTGTCTTTGTTTATATGTGTTTTTATAAAGTGATGTTTTTAGCGATTCTAACCTCAAACTTGTTGTGTTTCGTGGAATAAAAGTATGTTGGATTGTCGTGGATTGTCGTAACTATTAACACCATGTGGTTCTTCAATATGTATATAATACGAGGATATTAATCTTATTGACCCGTTTTTGCCCGTTTTCCTGAAAATTGACTTTTTCCAGACAACATTGACATGAGTCACGCTGAAATGCTTGAATTTTGGCTAGCAAATAATCGGCAAACCGAAGGCCTCGCTAATTTTGTGCTGCAGCAAAGTCACAGGAAGCTTAACCAAATCATGGAGGAGTCAATTCGAAAGAAAATTAAGAACTTTGTTGCTTATGTAAATTTTCATTTAAACAAATGTAATCGAATGGTTACAAGATTTAAAACGAAACATCAAAGTTGGCTTTCATCACGTATGCAACTACAATTAAAAGCATGTAACTTTGTTGATGAATCCGCCAAAACTGTTGGACGTCCACGGTTATGCTACGACGATGGTAGTTCTCGCTTAAAGCGCAAATTAGCAGCAGAGGTTTCGGCAGACAATGGCAATAATGCAAATCTTCTTGTCCATGCTGCAGCGGTCGCTGCAAAGAAGGCGCATTTAAAAAACGTGGAAGAAGAAAAAAAGGAAGCTAAACGTGTACCTTATACTCCAGAAGAAGCCTTAGATTTTCTAATAGAAAACAGCTTTACTAAAAGACAATATATGAACATAAGACAACATAGCAAAAACCGGAATTGCGACATTTATCCGAGCTACAATAAAGTGATTGCAGCAAAAGAAAAATGTAGACCTAAAGGAATATGTATTACAGAGTCAGTCGCGTCTGTTCCTTTACAAAACTTGTTGAAGCACATAGTCGAACGCATAATGTTGTTACAAAGCGAAGTGCTTAATATATATGCTGATATTTCTGAAATGAAACTAATTGCTAGTTATGGATTTGACGGTTCGACTGGGCAAAGTCTCTATAAACAAAATTTCGTATTGGATGCATCTGACACGTTGGATCAGTCTTTGTTTGTAACAACCCTAATCCCGCTAAAATTAGTTGATTCGATAGGTCGAGTTATTTGGATGAACCGCTCTCCGCAGTCTGTGCGATTTTGCAGGCCTCTTAAAATTGAGTTCGTTAAAGAAACAAAGACTCATATATTAAAAGAGAAAGCAAACTTGGACTTGGAAATTCAAAATTTATTGCCGATGGTATATGAAGATGCGAACAAACAAAGCTATACCATAAGTTTTGAGCTGAAAATGACTTTAATTGACGGAAAAGTCCTGAATATCTTAACTGGAACTAATTCAACCCAGTCTTGCCCAATCTGTGGAGCTAAGCCTATGCAATTTATGACAATAACTGATCTGGAGTCGGATAACTTTATTCCAAAAAGCCCACAAGCGCTAGAATACGGAGTAAGTCCTCTACACGCGTGGATTCGGTTTTTCGAATTTGTTCTTAAAATTGGATATAGGATTGGTATCAATAAATGGCAAGTACGTGGCCCTGAAGACAAAGAAAAAATGTCTGCGCGGAAAGTGGAAATTCAAGGCAAATTATGGGCGGTTCTTGGACTTCATGTCGATAAGCCCAAGGCAAACGGAAGCGGCAGTACAAACGATGGGAACACAGCAAGAAAAGCATTTTTGAATACCGACACATTTGCGTCAATACTTGGCTTCGACCCGGAGGTTTTAAGAGACTTCTATATTATATTAATCACCATTTCATGCAACTTCGAAATTGATGTTCAAAAATTTAAAAATTTCTGTAAAAAAGCTGGCTCTTTATACATGGAAAAGTATCCTTGGTACCCAATGTCAGCTACGGTACATAAAGTACTTGCTCATGGTGCTCAGATCATAGCCGCATCCTCCCTTCCACTTGGTTGCCTAGCTGAAAATGCATCGGAAGCCCGAAATAAGTTTTATAAAAAAGATAGACGTTCACATGCAAGACAAAATAGTCGTATAAATACCATGACAGACGTTTTTTGCCGAGCGCTAGATTCATCGGATCCCCTGGTTTCCAGCATTTATATTCAACAAAGGCTGTTGCAAAATAAAAAACACACTTATCCAGCAGAAGTTCTTGAGCTTTTAAGAGCTCCAAATGTAAATTTCCTATTTAATAATGTCAATGCAGATGATGACGATAAGGAAGATGACTTGGACACATCTGAATGTATCGATATATATTCTTTCGATTTAGATGTGGAAAATGATTAACAAAATAATAAAAAAAAATCATATTAAAAAATGCCTTACTAAAAGAAATAACATATATGTATATTAATTGATGTTTTACATATTTTTTTTTTGGGAAGCTAAATATTTTTGGGGGTGGGAGTCTGGTGGGAGAGTGGTAAGGGGTGGGAGAAATGAATTGTCAGATTGTTTATTCAAAAAGTTATATATACGTTCAAGTTTTGTTGGACAATGTACCGGATTTAAATATACTCGAATTTATAGTTTTCAAGGACATTAACTTATATGGGGCGGCGTAGAGGGCGTGGTCCAATCGGACTAAACTTTTTCTCAGGCTTAACATATACTATGACAATATTGCCTACCAAGTTTCAGGTCTGTAACTCCTTTTTTCGAATTTCTGCCAAAATTTTTGGCATTTGGACCAGTGTGCGTTGGCTAAAATCAACTTAGCTGCCAGGCTAATTTTGAATCAAGTCATGACCTTCAACCTTCCCACATGCACAGAAAAACCACCTTAAAAAAAGACAGCCAATATTTTATATAAAATTTGTGCAAAAAATAGCTTCCAGCTATTTGGGGAAAAATCAACAGAAAACCAAATCAAAAAAAAAAAAACACAGAAAACCGAAGAATTTTATAAAATAAAATACATAAAAAAGAAACGATATGGTTTATTAAATATTTTTCGCCTGCGGCCAGTGTTTCGTGCAAACACCACATGCATGCCCGAAACTGTGGGAAGGTGGCTTCACTTTTTCATGTTGCGGCAAAGAGTAATTGAATTTAAAGCAAGGCAGCGGCAGAAAAAAATGTGCTAATGACTCTCGAGGATTTGTCGATACTCTCTGTGTGTATTTAAAAACGCATGCTTGAGACAGTCTGAAGTAGCAGCTAAGGAGCCCTAAATCTCTGCCTTAGACAAAGATCAATGACAAGGCCTCGTTTAACGGTTTAACGGCTGCTGATGTCGTTGTGCTTCTTGTTGTTGTTGTGCCCTCAGAGCCATTAGCCAAGTATAAAAGCCGCCATTATGTGGCTGTAAATAATACCCATCATCTAAATCCAAATCGAAATCATCTTCCTCATAATTTGTATAATAGTTCAGGGGCAGTGCACCCATACAGATGGCCACTTTATAGATGACTAGGGCCAGCAGACTCATTAGCCAACCACAAACAGCTCCAAAGGCAATGCATGTGGCCACCTTGATAATGAGGCCATAGTCCGTCTGTAAGTGATAGTGGAACAGGCCAATTTGCTTGCTAAAATATTCCAAAAAGTTCATATTAATTTATTTCAAATTTTGTTTACCGAAATGTGAAATGATTTTCAAATGAATGTCAAAGCCTAGAGAATAATGTTATTTACTTGTATTTCAAACGTAAAACCGTCAAGACACCCTTAAAGCATTTTCGATTATCTAACAAAAAAAAAGAAAAAATGATTCTGAATCCCATAGAAATTGTCTGCATCCATGTGGTGCAGCCAATCATTGATTTCCTGGCCTGGTTGCTGAATGACGTACATGTTCTGGCCTTCCTGGCCGCCTGTGCTGTCCTGGGAGTACTTTTGGGCGCCTTCTTGGTCATCGTCTCAATGATATGGTATAAGCTGTCGCGTGATGATAATCAGCAGAAGAATGAGCAAGAGAAGCAACAGATGCCGAATATTCGCATTAAAACGGAGAAGCAGGATTAAGGAAGGAAGAACTATGCTTAACTACCACTGCAGGTGATCATTTTATTTGATCAATAAAGCTTGAGAGCAGAGAGCGAATCTTTTTATTTTGTAACTGTCTTTTTGGCGAGCAGACAGCACAAAAAAATAAGTTTACCATAGTTGGCAAGCTCTTTTAAGAAAAGGCGTTCGCATCTTGTATTGAAAAGGTTTGGAGCTTAAACTAAAATCTTACAAAACAAAAACTCAAAAAAGAACAGAGATTTGAGGAAGACCTTTGGTGCATTAATTGGTGTCTCCAGATCTTGTTGAAATTGTATAGCTCTTTCACATAGTAAGCAACATATGATCTGTCCATCAACATTATGTATAAGAGAGTAGAGAATCGAAGTCTGTAAACTATCTCGCTCTCACTCTCACTAGATTTAAGCACTTGCATTGTCACATTTCAGTTTGTTCTTCTATACCCATTAAACCATTAAACTGCACTCGCTGAGTTGTTCTCTGCGGTATGGTTATCTACTTCACTCCACACGTGGATATCCCAACAGATCTTAGCCCGGGAATCGCATTACCTTTGAGAACTTTGAACAGCACATGAAAAAGTGAACCGAAATTTCGTTTCTTTTCTGAATGAGCTCTTCTCTTAACCGGAGATTTGAGAAAGACCCGCGGAACGCTAAGTGAAACCTGGAGCTTGTATATCTCCGGAAATTTACCCAGAGAGCGCATTACCTACACAGAGGGAAAAAACCGAGAATATAAGTCTCAATTTGAGCACATTCGTAGTCAAAAACTAATCATGAACGGATTTTCTCACTTAAAGAACACTTTCTCACTTCAAGATCAGTTTTTTGAGAACGCAAAATCTTGATGTGAGTTGAAATGTTCAGTTTTTGAGAACATTTTAAACTCAAAAACATTTTAGGCCCAGGGTCCAGGACCAGAGGTGCAGCAGATCCACAGGTCCAGGGTCCAGATCCAATTCCAGGTCTAATTCCAAGTTCAATTTCTAGTCCAATTCCAGGTCTAGGTCCGACTCCCGATCCAAGTCCGCAAGACATCGCCTTGTACAACACACCCCACCTGCCTTAGTTAATTAAATTAAGAAAGAAAAACTATTCGGACTTACTGGGAGTAGAGCCCTAGACGCCCAAATTGTTCTCAAAAATTTGAGAGCACATTCTGTTCTTGTTTTGAGATGAATTAATCTTATTTTCTGAACACGATTTTTCCCTCTATGTAAGCATATTAGCCTTTCAGACCTTCACGTTCATTCACGTTCTGACCCGCACATAAGATCTAAGCGTGGACAGTTTATCCTAGGCACTGAGATAAGGGAACCGACTGGTACTTTGTGACAGTCTTTCTGTACGAGAGCCAAGGCGATGACCTCTGTGCGCTTACCAGATTACCAATAGGTATTACAGACAAGCGGTTTCGAAGCTTCTAGTCTGAGTTTGAACGTGGTGGAGTGCCAGAACGAAGTGTCCTCGAATCTGACCCCTACACACTACAAGAAGCACAATCAAAGTTAAAGATTTCCAAGTCGTTTCTATCGCCTTCATGGCAAGCTGCATCTGAGTACACAAAGACAAGAGACGCTTTTTCGCTAGCGCTATTCAGTAGAATGCAACATGTAAGCCGTTAAGCGGTTCGAAGAGCTGCAGAAACGTCAGAGCAGGCGAGCAATCGACAGCAACAGTTGGCTGAACACATTTCATTCTAGCGTGCTTTTGAGACTCCGGAAACATCACGAGCGGCAGACCAGGTTGAGATCTGCAGCCAGCCATTTGCAAAGCACGGCGCATGCCAGAGAACATCTTAGACAACAGTGGAGGCTCAAAAGCAGGCTAGTGTTGAAAGGGGGGTCGAGAAGTGAAAGACAAGAGGACCAGACTGTCCAAGATATCGAAATTTGCAAGAAATTTATAATATTTGAATGGGGATTATCATGAACTAGGATAAACAGATGGTTGGAGTTAATCAAACGGTCTGGAAAATATTGAAACTTGCAGTCACATACAAGTTTGAATAAGGATGAAGATTTAATACCTGACAACCAGTAGCGGATCTAATCTGAACATTTTCCTAAAACTTTTGATGTCTGTATATATATTGCTTCTTGCATAAATTTGGTTAATTGACTTATTTGGGCTTTAAGAGGCCTTTAGCTCCCTTCTTGATCCGCCACTGATGACAACTTTAGACTTCTTTAAAAGAGGAGTAGATTGAATGTATCAAAAGTTCTAAGTTATTAAGCTGTATTTTCACTTGTCGGTTTCTCATCAGAAATGGGTGATAAATACCTCAGTTTACTGTGAGTACGGAAAACTTAGTTAGCCTACTTCTCTGGCACCATTTCATAGATTTGTGTGCTTCTCAGGTTTATCATTTGAGAAACTTTTATAAGATATAAGACAAGTCAAAATGCAGCTTTGTGGTAAGTAACAAATTCTCTGTAAATAGTATAATAAGTAAAGATTATCATGAAGATTTAATAGTTTTAACTAATAAGCCGTGTAACTGCTAGCAAATCTTATCAATAAGTAGAGGTAACAGAAAGAAGCCCTCAGACCTTCTCTATAATAAGCAATAGATCGATTTGGATCGGTAAACACCTCACCCTGGAGTCATTAAAGTCCATCCAAGCTTTCTTATATTTTCATAAAAATATTTTTCAAACAAAAGTACAGCCACCACCATTCATCTCCGTCTATGCATGTCTTCACTGCCCACAGTTATTAGCCTAGTTTCAACAAATTTGGCAAACGTTTGCAGGCTTCATTGTCTTACATTTTCTTCGTTCCCTTCAGCCATTGTCTAGCTGAATCCACTTGTAAAACGCTTACAACATTTCAGAAACAGACACCAAAGCCCCATTTTTATTATTATTCTGTTTTCTTTTTTTGTTTTTGAAAAAGCGAGTTATAATTGCAAAAATATTTCAGTGCAACTGAAGAAGGCGACAACATCATGAATTGAAAGAGAATTTGTAACTGAATGAATGGGGGGGTGGGAAGACAAAGGCCGGGCAAGGGAGGGAGGGGGAAGGGAGGGCATTTAATCACCAATCCCAGACCCAGCCCTCGAATAATTCATTTAGTGGGCGGTCGTTTGAATGCAAAAGCTTAAGCTCCATTTCGTTACGCGGGTGCAGACGCGTGTGTTGATGAGTGGTGGTGGGTGGGTGGGTGGGTGGCACGGGTGGTTAAAGGCGCTTAGGGTGTCATAACTGCAATCTCGTGGCAGTTGTCGAGACACAAAACAGCTGTCACTGGGAGTTGCCGTGGCAAATTTTCCAAATGCAACCCGAAAAACTTGCCATGCACTTTGACACGGACCGTGGCTAGGGGAGAATTGAATGGTCTTTAATTGATACATAAATAACATGAATGAATTTTTACTTGTGATGGGTTCGAATTGGGTGTTGCCCTATATATTTTAGCATCAAATAGATTTCGTAAAACTGATTTAAGCATCATTGAAATCATTTTGACAAGAAGTAATATAAAAGGGTCAGTCTTCATTCCCGTTGGGAAGAGCGAGTGCGAAAGTATAGCGATGCAAACTAGCTCTGACCTGGTCTCATGGACCGCTGGCCTGCGACTGATAGGAAATAGGGCGCTGTTTTGCTCCCTTGGCATAAAAGTCAGCATGCGCTCTCATCTCTAATATAATTTAGTCTCCAATATTTGCCCTTTACACTGTGTCAGTCGATATGGTATCCATAATTCGATGTATTGGTGCTTCAATTAGACAATATTTTATTGTATGTGGATATATATTTGATAAACGATATATCAGAAAACCATAATACAATAGTATTTTCGAACTGAACGAAATTCACCGCTTTACCAAAGGTTTTACCTTGATTCGACGAATGCAATTACCTTTATTTCTTGGTTTCAGTTTCTCATACTTCTTATAAGTCATTTTGGTAAGAGGTCCTGCTTTACTCATGCATTGTATTTGTCTTTTCAATGGTTGTTTCTTTACTCTTTGGTAAAAAACATACTGATTCCGGGTAATCTTAGTCCAAAATAAGCAGATCTTGTGCTTTCTCCTTACTTAAAGATTTTTTTTTTTATAAGATCAACAATGTTATAGAGTATGTCCGAAAAAGATTTATAGCCTCTGACCTAATTCAGGTTATCAACTTTCTATGGTGCAATATTTATCCTCATACGACTAGACATTATTTCGCTAGCTGATTAGGGTGTCCCTATGCGGATAATTGTTTTCTGTTTTGTTGACTAAAGTTTAAGATTGTATTCTTTATTCCTCAAATGACCTAAAAAATTATAAGATTCAACCTTCTACCATCAAAATCTCAGTTTTTAACATCACAAAAAAGGCGTAGCGCCATCTGTCATTCAACAACATATTATTTCTTTGTGTTTGCAATACGAACGTCGATGAAATTATTTGTATATTGGGAAAGATCGGTTAAATACTAAGAAAACAAGCACAAAGCAGTAAGTACAACAATTTGGTCTGTTTTTGTGTGTGTGCTGTAGTCATATGTTAATGCCAACCAGAAGCAGTGAACAACAAACAGGCGAACGAACAGACAAACAGATAACACTCTGCTATTCATTCAGAAAGTCACTTTCCTTCGTTCTACCATCAAAAACCCCACGCGTGCTTCAAATGTAGATAAAGTCCAGCCAATTAACATGCGCTTTCAAATGCTATAAGATCCATCTGCTGGAACATTCTCTAACCAATGAAGGCGATGGGTTACATAAAGTGCACAATCGTTTAGACGCCAAATGCATTCATTGACCTCGTTTTTTCCGAAGTACGCACAGAATACATAAATCTTGCGTGGCTGGCAGAAAGAGGCAGTTTGGTGGTTTGGTTTGAAGTTTAAACTTCAAGATCGTGGGAAGGATAAGTCTTAAATATCCTTTTAATCATCCAACGGAGCTGAAAATCATCCAAAGCATATGAAAGAGGATCATCCTTGGGATGATTTTTCAGCTCCGTTGGATGATTCAAAGGATATTTAAGACATATCCCTCCCAAATGGATATTTTTTGGATCTTTTTCTGTGTATTGGCAGAATTGGTTATTTTGTGATATTTTTTTAATTCCGTCTTATTTTTGTATAATTGTGTCAGTCCTAACAAAGTTAACAATTTAGACTCACACTTAACCCAATATACCCAAAAGTTATCCCTTAACCATTTCCCCATATAAAAATATCAAGTCGCGAGAGTCCAGGCCCAAGCACTCTAAAAACCTTTTGAGAGCGGGTGTGCTTCTCGGTGTCGGTGTGTGTGTGTGTGTGTTTGTGGACTATTGCGGATTCATTAAGGTTTTTCATTTCATTGAAACATGAGCAGTTACAGAAGAATTTTTCCATCATACATACAAACATACATACAATATATGAATGAATACGAGTGTTTGGGTTCCGCCATAGAAAAATATTTACAATTTTCCGTGATGTGCGTAATGATGCTGGAGGCTTAGATGAAAATGGGTGAGGAGTTGGACGTCGTCGTCGTTGTTGTTGTTGTTGTTCAGGCAACGGCTCTGCGCGCTTTTTTATATGCATCAGCAAGGACGACGCCGCCAGAGAGTTGCATTTTCCGGCACTCGTATTTCCATAGGGGAAAAATATTTTACACCGCTCTGTCTGTCTCTGCCTCTGGTTGGTACATTGAACTCACTTTGGTGTGCAGTTCACTTGGCTGGAGTATTCTATATTTTTGTGTGTTTCTTTTTTTTTATGAGGGAGTTTACGAGCCAACTGTGTGTGTAATTTGAGGCATTTGTTTTAGTGAAATAAAATATTTTATTTGGAATAAACCCAAACACAAAACTAGTTGGAAATTTGATAAAGGAAAGAGGTCGCTGTTATAGTTAGAGTTTAAGGGGGCTGAAGTTTTAAAGGCGAACAAAAGGTTGGAGTTGACTGACACAGCTTTAATTTTAATACACTTTTTTGATTGGTTAAGGGTCGATGTCACATCTTCTAGATAGCCTTCAAATGACAGAGTATGTTTTGGATTTATCTGTCACTAAGTAGCTGTGTAGAAGATGTGCAACTGGCTTTCCATGTTTAATTTCTCTACACTCAGAGAAAAAATAGAGAATTTCATGCTAGGATCAAGAATTTTCAATGTCTAAAGTTCGATATGAATGGAAATTCTTGATCCAAGAGTGTAATTCGTGATCCAAGAATGAAAATTCTTGATCCAAGAGTGAAATTCTTCATCCAAGAATGAAAATGCTTGATCCAAGAGTGAAATTCTTGATCCAAGTTGGAATTTTTGACCCCTTTTTTCGTGATCCAAGAGCTTTACCACTTGATCCAAGTACAAATCATTCTTAAATCAAGCAGGATAGTTCTTAAATCAAGAGCTAAACATACTCAAACTCAACATTGCTCATTCTTAAATTAAGAGCATAATGTACTGTTAAAAACTACGAATGTTCTTTCTAGTATCAAGAGCTCAACAGATACAAGAGTAAGATCGTTTACTCTAAAAACAAAAGCTTAACAGATTACAAGTTGACAACAATTTCAAATCGGTTGTTTTTCAATTTTGTTTAAATTTATTTTACAGAAAATTAATTCTTAAGTCATATCATAGCATGTAGCAAGTTTTAGCCGGCTAGAGGAAAACACAAAACTTCTAAGAAGCATCAGTTTTTGCCTGTCAACTGTCGGTTGAACAGCCGTCGCTCCGTGCCAGCAATGCCATAACTGGTTGGGAATTTCAAAGCATCATGAGTGCAAAAATCACTTGCGCTCTCCACTCAATAGCTTCTACACACACCAGTCTCCCATAAAAAACAAAACTGAGAGAGCGAGTTCAACGCTGTGTTCTCTCAAATGTGCTTGCTCTTCTCTCTGTTTCTTTATCTGTCTCCACTTGCCGAAAAACACTATGCTAAGAACGAATTTGGCTCGATTTCAAAAGCGAAATTCTTGAAAAGCGTTCGTTCTATTTTTTTCTGGTTGTACTTGAACGAAGACTTAAAATACCAAATAACATTTGGTAATTTATTCAATCATAATTTCACCCTCATCACATCAAGCTTTACATATCATTTTATATATAACAACTACAATATTCCTTTTTATTTATGTGTCACACACTCAACAATTTGCCCTTCTATTGATATGGTATATTGTATAAGAGACAACGCCGTAGTAATCACCGTAAATAGATAATCAAAGGCAAATTCTCGATCACAGGTGGTACCCAATATAATCACATTCTGCAAAGGTTCCAGTTTTTGATGTATTATTAAGGAAGTATGCTGCAAAAACCAATTGAAACAAATGAAAATGTAAAAATCCTCTTCCGAACCTAAAACTCACCTCATTATTGAGCACCTTCAATGTATCCAGATTTGGATATTCCTTCTGCACATACAACTCATTTATAATGACAATCTGTTGCTGCAATATCAATTCTGAATTACGTAGACTATCCGTACACAGACCCATCATTAGGACATTCATTAGAGGTATACACACTGGACCCAAACAGCCATCGGCTATTATATACAATTTATTCTCTAGTTCATCATTCGCAAATCCGGTACATTCAATGAGCAGCTCCATGTTAAATATACACGTAAAGATTGTTAGATAAATAGATCTCGTTAGCCAAGACAAATGCTTGTTGATTCGACTATGTAGATTGGTAATACGCAAGTGCAGCTTAAATAGCCAAGTTAAACGACGATGGAAACGTTCTTCAATCGTCTCTCGTCGCTCATGATGATCGATAAAATATTGCAGAAAAATCATTATGTTGCGATACCAATTCAACAATATCAACTGATACAGAAAATATGCCAGTATGCAGTACTCCAAGAGCAGCCAGTAGAAAAAGTTGATGTAAAGAAAGTAGGTCTTGTGCCACAGCGACTCCAACATGATGTACACAATCCAAAGCTTTAGCACATACAAGCCCAGAAAAGTCGGCTCACAATGATAGACTATGCCAAATTTCTCCTCAATGCGTTCAGTGATATAGAATATCTCATTGATCACATGCTGTATAAATTTCCGATCTCTTCCCAAATGCAGAAATATTACCACGCGACGTAACACATACACACTGATGCCCTGCATGAAGAGTCCCATGAGAAAATTCTGCGCCTTGTTCGTATCCACCCGTTGAAAGTGTATATAGATGGCCACAATCAATACAAAATAGTCCAAGCATTGGCGACCGAGCAGAAACAATTTGATAACCATTATAAGCTTAAACATTATGCGATTAAATTTGAATTCTTCGACACAATTCTTTTGCGGTTTGTAACGCAATTTGCAGAACTGACAGCCACGGGCTATGCCATAGAGAAACCAGGCGGTGTATTGAAAGACTCTACGATAGGTCACCTGTAGAGGATTTATACGTAGCAAGTGACGGTCCTCTTTATTCCACATGACGGCACTGAATGAGGTCAAATGGTCGATGAGCTTTAGCGGACATTTGTTATTAATGTCAAAATTAATGATAATAGAGCGAAATATTCAATAGTTATACCTATTTATTTTCCTTGGACAGAATTAATCTACTAATCAATATTGACCGAGATAGTTATTTGGCTTGTGAAAATTGTTATGTGTTTTTATTAGAAACGTCAATGCCCAAATGTGAAAAGACTTTTAAGTAATCAGTAAACAATTTTTCTTAGATTTTTCTACATATTTGTAAAGAAGTTTCCAATATTTATACTGCAAGCGAGAGCGTAAGTCAGCCGGCCAGTGTAATTGCTAGTCTTCGAAATTGAAGAGAATTTCGTAAAGACAGAAGTCAGCAGTGAATAACCACTTTGCGAGCTTTTGCCATAATTTTCTCTATGTCTGATGCTCTGGTACTGAAACAAGGATTGATTAAACATGTTTACAAAAGAAAGGCAACTTTTTAACCAGGCAACCAAATTTAAAGAATTTTTATACTCTGTACCGTAGGTAAATAGAGTATTATAAGTTTGTGCAAAAGTATGTAACATCCAGAAGGAAGCATCTCCGACCCCATACAGTATATATATTCTTGATCAGCATCAACAGCCGAGTCGATATAGCCATGTCCGTCTGTCCGTCTGTCTGTCCGTATGAACGCACAGATCTCAGAGATGGTAAGAGATAGAGGTTTGACATGTATGGGACATATGCTGCAGGCAGATCAAGTTTATTTTCAATTTTGGCCACGCCCCCTCCCGCCCACGCAATATGGAAAAAAAGGCCTTATCTCCCACAGTTTTGAAGATAGATGGCTTGTTCCTTCTGGACATATTTAGTTATTAGGATAACTTATCGATCCGCCAAAGAAATGAAGAAGATCGGATGAACGGTTTTCGAGTTATGCTCAAAAGACAAATTTTCTTGGTACAGAGTATGTTAAAGTCGGGCTTGACCGACTCTCTTTCTTGTTATAACTTGGGAAGAAATAAAATTTCTAAGACCAATGTACATTTTTATACCCTTGCAGAGGGTATATTGAAATTGTGCAGATGTTTGTAACTCATAGAAGGAAGCATTTCCGACCACATAAATTATATATATTCTTGATAAGCATGACGAGCTGAGTCGATATAGCCATGTCCGTCTGTCCGACCGTCCGTCTGTCGGTCCGTCTGTCTCTATGCTATCTCCTTCGTCAGTTTTAAAGCTATCGACCAACCAAATTTTGCTCGAAGTCTTCTGGTACAAATAAGCTGAGCGTTTGTCGGAACCGGCCGGATCGGATGACTGTAACATATAGCTGCCATACGAACGACCGGTCGAAAAACTAGTTCTAGTGAGAAAAACTTTTTTGTTTTTAAAGAAAACGCCACCAAACTTTGTAAAGGGTGATTTTTTAGCTATTATCTTTTTGGCAACACTGGTTTAAACAGCTCACACACGTTTCGTGTTTTGTTTCACTGTCAAACATCTTCAGTTTGGTCTATAATTTAACCATGAATCGTCTTACAAACGAACAACGCTTGCAAATTATTGAATTTTATTATCAAAATGCGTGCTCTGTTAAGAAAGTTCATCGCGCACAAAAATTGTGTTCAGCGACGAAGCTCATTTTTGGCTCAATGGGTACGTAAATAAGCAGAATTGTCGATTTTGGAGTGAATATCAGCCAAAAGCAATGGACTTATTAAGAGGCGAGTTCGGTGAACATTTTATTTAACGTTCGGGACCGGTCAATTGTCCGCCTAGATCGTGCGATTAAACGCTTTTAGACTATTTTTTGTGGGGCTATGTTAAAGCTCAAGTCTATACAGACAAGCCCGCTTCAATTGACGCATTGGAAGACAACATTGAAGCATTTATTCGAGAGATACCGGCCGAAATGTTGGAAAAAGTATGCCAAAATTGGACTAAGCGGATGGACCATTTGAGGAGCAGTCACGGTCAACATTTGCATGAAATAATCTTCAAACATTAAAATATATGGACCGTACTATCGATTCAAATAAAGATTTCATGCATTTTTCTGAATAGTTTGTCTTTTGATTTATTAATACGTTGAAAATGAAACATATATGCCTTCTATGCACATGCTTAATCATAATGATCATTACTTAAGTTATTTCAATTATCAAATCCATTAGGTGACATTAACAGCTTTTAGAATCTGCTTAGTTTAAGTTAATTCGCATTCTAACACTTAAATCAGAAAGAACAAACTTAAGTGTTGAAAATGCTCGTTCAACTGATACCTGAGTTTAAAACATTTGTAGATGGATGTTGTAGGAGCCTGGAACCCTACGACAGATTTGGGATTTGGAATATCATATTAGGGGTCAATAATATTCTGTTCAATTGTGACTACCGAGCAGTAAATAACGAAAACCCGAAGCTTTACAGATGTGATCTTGGACCATTTTTAAAGGAATCTATAGCATCATTAACAGATTTTATATTTATATTTGTTTATTGCTTTCATAAACTTCTCGTCTTCGCAATCAGACGTTGGGTCATTTATTGTCAAATTTTGAAAATTCTCATTAAGCATATTTTTTGGCGCTTTAGCATGTCTGCAATGTGCTGCCTTGCAACTTTTTTTTGGTCAGGAGTAAGCAATGATTGAAATCTTGGTTCTAAGAACACAGCAACCAATATTGGTACAGAGCTCATAATAGAAGAACGTTTGTCGAGGCTCTTAGAAAGAAATAAACTATGTTTTGCTAGAGAATTTCGAATGTATCGTTGAACAAATTAGTGAAGTTGGTGAACCGCACCTCATTTGTCGAAAAAGTGATCCGGTTCGGGTTCAGGTTCGCGGAGTCTAAAATGTAAGCCGCCTGGTTCATGGTCCGGTTCGCGAACCCCAAAAAACCCGAACCAAACGGGTCCTCAGGGGTTCGGTTCCGGACCGGTTTGCAGCCTTGATCTATATAGGATAGCTGTCATAGAAAAGTAGAGTCAGTAAAGAAGTCTCAGTGAAAAAAACTTGTTTGTTTTCAACAAGGGTATTCAAACTTCGGCCGAGCCGAAGTTGAGTTTCCTCTATTTTTTGACTAATAATAATAAATAATTTTAGAGAATTAGGAAACAAAAAATTCAAACCTCTCCTTGACTGGGGATCGAAATCAGAACTCCGTTGACTTAATATAAATGGAATGGGGTCTTATCATACCCCACCATCGGACACGCGTTTGGTCACGTCCCTTTCTCTCAATAGTCAACATGCAATGTTATGGTTTAGAAATAATAAATTAACCAGCCCAGATCAAATTGATATTGACTTTTTTTTTCTCTGTGGGAGAAGCAATTATTCTCCATTTTATCTTTAAGTGTTTTATTAAAAAATTTTGATATTCTTTTGCCATTGTTTTTGTCATAAGCCCCAACCGTTTTTCCCAAAAATTACTAAATCTGTTTTGAGTTAAGCGAAAAAGCGACTGCGTTCCAAATTTAATTGACTGTTCACAGTACTGCAAGTTGAACCCTGCTCTCAAAAAGTGTTCACGAAATGACACCCGTTATGGGAATAAATCAGTTGAACCATTACATTTAACTGGCCTATAATAGTCTTCTCTATGCAGTTGAATGACATGCACTTAAGAAATCTATGTGCAATCAAGCACTCAAGTTCAATGAACTTGAACATGCCTCTGCGCCTTCACCACCTCCAAGTGTTAGCTTCTGCTCCCCTCCCTCCCCAAGTCCCTACATCCAGGCACTACATTAGCATTGATACTTCAAACCAAAATCAATGTGCAGTGCAGACAGAAAGCGATTGCTTTTTACTGTTTTCAGTTGTCAATAAATGCACTTGAATAACATAACTTCAATGCCAGAAGCGTGACAAAATGGTTGAGCAAAAATTGGCAAAGCAAATGAAGTAATATTTGTCATGCTCAAATGGAGACAGCCAATGAAAAGAGGTTGGCGACCATTGCCTACTTTCGGGAGTCTTTAAAGTAGATTTTAATTTCCCCCAGGAAATCGTTAGCTAAATATGCAATCAGACCAGCCAACGTAAACTAAATTTAACCAACAAGAAAAGAACGAAACCCAAAGGATGTCATTTTGCCAAAACGCAAAATATTTACCCACCCACCCTGAGCCATAAAGACAATTTAGGGGAGGCGGAGTTCATAAACAGGACGCTCGATGAAATGAAAAACGATGAAGCGGTAAGGAAGCAAGTAAGATAAATTTTATTTTTGTAACAAAATTGCGTGACACGAAGCATGGCAGCCAGCCAATGGCTCCCCATTCACGAGTATATTAAAATTTTGGTCCTCAGACCAGGCAAATACAGAGAGGAAATGATTGGTTTGGTTGTCATCCTCATCGTCTGGCCCAGCGAAGCAACAAATAGCCTCGCCGTTTGCTGCAAGCGGGGAGGGGGCACACAAAAACAACAACAACAACGAAATGGCAAAAGTTTTTAGCGACTGTGCAAAACTTTGCCACAGCGAATGCAAAAACCCAAGTCAACAACAGCAACAAGAAGGAAAATTAAGTTTCTGCGCGGCTGCGTTGGCAAAGGAAAGGCCGCCAATGTCGTCAGCGATGTCGCCGTTTGCCAGACGCGGTCAAATTAAAAGCGCATCGCAAACAAGCTAAGACCAGGGACCAAAATAATACTAAGGACTAGACCAGAGGGATACTCTGGACTATCATTCGATGGTGGGGGAGAAACACTATTCAATAAATCAATGAATTTGGCAATGCTGGACTAGGGGATCACGAACTAGCGGGTGCACTTTTATATGAGATGTGTTTAAGCTTCTGCTTTTGTCTATTACCAACTGTTTATTCAAAAAGATTGTCAGGCTTTGAAAGCCATCACAAGGAATGGCTTGACATTTTGGGCACTCTGCACTATCGTTTTCAATCAATCAGTAGCGTTGTGAAGAAGAGTGTGGTGCAGCGGGTAGTGTGTGAACCTACTGTGTAGCCATTGAAAAGCATCTCAAACATTGTCGTGAAAATTAGAAGCCCACAAGCCAAGAGATTAAAACAGATTCGAAATTGTTTTGATGCAAGAATGATCGCTACAGGAATAGATCAAAATAAATCTCAACCATGATAATGACCAGTTGCGCACAATTGTTGAATCGACATGATAGAAGTTAATAACTTGGTCGAAGAACCAGCATATTTCTTAGATTTATACAAATATATGATTTAAGACTAATTTAAGACTGATATTAAGTACATTTGGAACTATTTTGAAATATTTTTGATTATACTCAACGGTTTTTAGTTACTCGTGTCACCATTCATTTGACATAAACTAATTAGGTGCTTGATATCGAACTCAGACTTATATTTATGTTATATGGTTGGTAAAAGCTTCAGATCAAGACATAACACTTTTAACATTTTACCCTAATACCCTAAACGGTCAATTTTGTTATAAGGATGTTGCTTGTACAAAAATATTCTTAGCCCGCGAACCACGGCTTAATAGGTGAGTCCAATACGCTTTTTGGTCAATTTTTCGGTTAAGTTTATGGCACAGATGGAGTGGTTTGTGAATGAAAATGGTGCTCCATCCATCCGCAATAGTTCATTATGTCATCATAACTTTAGGGTTGACCACTTCTGTAGGTACCTTACCCAATTGTCCAATCAAAGCGAATTTTGTACATTGCGTCCCCAATGACCCAGTCCATGTTTGCTGAATTTTTTAGATTTTTATCTTGAACCATTAAGCATGAACCATGGGTACATAAGTACCCAGAAACCGCGAGCCTAGGGTACAGTTGAAAAACTGGGTATGAGGCGTAGTTCTTTGAACTAGAATTTTATGGTCTTGTCATGGGGTTTTTCCTGAATAATAACCATAGAATACCTAAGATACGCTCAATTCTTTCTTGATATGAAAGAATGGTACACATCAAGATGGTACACTAAGAAACAAGTAGAACGAATAATTTGAGTACTAAAGATCTTGAAAACGAGAAAGCTAAGCTAACATCGTCTGTGCCGAAGTTTTTACACCCTTGCAAGTGCTCGGTTAAATATTTTCAAAATATACTCTTTTATCCCATTTTCCGACCGATCGTTCGTATGGGAGCTATATGATATAGTCATCCAATTTGGCCACAAATTTGTAAAATTATGTGAAAGCACGAAGAAATACAAAATTGCAGGATGCTACCATTAAAAACGAAAAAGTGTTTCTAACTAAGACGGTTTATCAGACCTAGGCAGCTATGCCATATAGTTGTCCGATTTGAATAAAACTTGGTAGAATTATAAAAACACATAGAAAACCTACGATTACAAGTTTGAAGACGTTTCCATTGAAAAGAAAACAGTTTTTCATATTAAAACTAGTTTTTCGACCGCTTGTTCCTATGAGATATAGTCATTCGATCTGGTCGGTTTCGACATATTAGTAGTAAAATGAAGACTCTGTGCAAAATTTCAGCTAGATAGCTTTAAAACTGCGAGACCAGTTCCCGTAGAAACAGATAGACAGACAGACGAACTGACATAGCTCAATCGACTCAGCTCGTCACCCTGATCAAGAATATATATAGTTTATGGGGTCGGAAATGAATTTTTTCTATGCGTTGCAAACTTCTGGGCAAAATCATAAAATGGTATAAAAATCGAATATCGGGCTTGGGAGTAAGGAAAAGACGCTGAGAAAGCCTCGCAAGCACTCTTGAGAAAATGACGATGTGTCCGCTTTCACAGATTCATTTCATTAGGCAGAGAGGTAGGTAAGAGAAACTACCAAGCGGAGAGCGCCATCAATTATTGAACTCATGTTGCTGTGGAATTCCCAAGCAATAATGATCATGGAGAAACGGCTGTCGAACAAACGGTTGACAGGCAGACTCCGCTACTAATTTGTGGTGTTGTGTATTCCTCGAGCCAGTTAAAAACTTACATTTTCTATAAAATTAAATTTTAACAAACAAGAAAACCAAGTTAACTTTGTCTGTGCCGAAGTTTGAAATGCACTTAAAACATATCTGTTCTATGGCAGCTATAAGAGGGCACCATCCGATCCTTCTCTGTGCAAATTTTTAGCTCGATAGCATCAAAACTGGGGGACTGGTGGGAGTAGTGTGGTTTCACTTTTGTGTTACCTTTTTATTTAATGCCACCAATAGTTTTGCATAAATGTTATCCTTTTATATAAAGTATTAATATAAAGTTTTGTTTTACTTACTGCTTTATAGCTGAATAATTCAGGTAATGCATTTTTCGACACTCACCTGGAAAAAAGGAAATATGGCGTGAATTATGTATATTTTTAGATATTTTAGAATTAAAAAGAACACTTTAGTCCCCGAACGTATATGCTCATCAACCATCCACTTCCTACACCTCCAATGATCAACAACTTTATTTTTTGCACCAAAACCCATCAAACCTTTCTCTATGAAACCCGCATTTCCTACAGGGCTTGCACATAAAAAGAAGAAAGGGGAACCTAATACAAAGCGGCGACGACGACACTGACGTTGGTTCTTTTATTGCATACTTTTAGGCCGCAGGTGCAGGCTCAGAACCTGAGCCAGAACTTCTGTGTGTGTGTGTGTGTGCTTGCTCTAGCGACATTTCTCGATTCCCATCGTCAATGTGTTGCTTTTTGTCCCACTCCTCTAGCCGCAGCTAAATCGCATTCCCTTTGGCCTGTCATACACGGCGTATGCGAGTTTTTCCCCTCTGCTTTTGTATTTATGTATCTTTGCATTAATTTTCAAATATTTCCACCGCACACGTTTGGTGGTTGCCTTTGACTCGGCAAATGGTAAATTTATTTATAGGTTTCGATAGGCATCTTTTTGTTGATGAGGTTTTTGTTGTGTTGTGTTGTTTGTTGTGCAATTGCACTGGGGTTGTTTCCGCCAGCAATTGAAGGGGCCTCACTTTAATGAGGAAACATTTATGTGGAATGTATAAAACACATCTTTGTCTCCGCATTCGTACGGCCAAACATATTTTCCACATTTTGCTTAACAAATTTCTCTTGTACGCAACAACATTTTATTGACCATGTTTGTTGTTGTATTCGCTTGGGGTCCCATGTCCGCTTTTCGACACCTTTTTCGCACATAAATTTTAATAACACATGCCATCGAGGTGGACCAGAAGCGGTGCTTCGTCAGTGCATGTAAATTGCACCCACACACAGTGTACCGTGTACCGTGTATATATATTTTTATGTGTGTACAATACAAAACAATTCCCAAATGTAACGACACGTAGCAGGGGCAAGCACAACAACAGCAGCAGAAAAAAAAAACATTACTTCACGAGCTTCTGCTGCAATTGGCAAACAAGTCAAGGTGGTAAATGGCAAATGGAACAACTAGCACAGCACAGAGCAACACCGGGCGGGCGGAGCAGGTGGTCCCAACTGGGACGCCCTACATCTACATGACGCTCATTTTGTGTCAACGACGAGCCGTAAATTGCCAAAAAGGCCAGCCAACTCCGCACCTGCAGTCAATAAACTATAAAATATGCAATGTTTGAAATATTTTTGCATATGCGAAATGGTATGTGAATAAAGTTGGTTTCTACATACACACACACACACATTTATATATATATATATATTTGTTATTTTTTTGCATGAAAATATTTTATGCATGCAGGTGAATTGATTCAACTCAACCAAACAGCAGCAGCCGTCAGCCGCGTTGCACCCAAAGGAAATTAGCTTGACAGGAAATTCCACAACACACACTCACACACACACACATTCATACAGGCGCAACAAACCAACAAGCCACTAGCACTACCTTGCGGTACACTTAAAGAAAATGTTTGCCTACGAAATGCTCAAACTAAATACTGACCCAAGCAAACCAAATTGGACTAACATAACGCTTACAGCTGCCGCCAACTCACAAACAATTTCCAAGAAGAAAAAACCATCAAAAGAGGAAAATGGAAATAGCAATTATATTTTTTACAACAAATTTGAATCAAAGTTTAATTTATTAAAGATGTTTCTATACAATTCATATTGATAAACTACACATAGCCAAAAAATTAAGCCATTTGGGATCAATTTAAGCCAAAGCGGTGATAATAATGGGTTGATCCCGGTGTCAACATTTTGATCCCGGTGTTTGCATTGCATTGTTGATACTGATACTGTTTGGCCAAATCAGCGATGTATTCACTATTTAAATTGTAGGCAAATGCCAGTGTTAACTAGGCAAGAAGTGAGAGAAGGCCTGTAGCTCAGTGGCACACTCTTATTACTCTAGAGCGCCGAGGTTGTGGGTTCAAGTCCCAGTAGGAGCATTTTTATACTCTGTACCGTAGGTACATAGAGTATTATAAGTTTGTGCAAAAGTTTGTAACAGCCAGAAGGAAGCATCTCCGACCCCATAAAGTATATATATTCTTGATCAGCATCAACAGCCGAGTCGATATAGCCATGTCCGTCTGTCCGTCTGTCTGTCTGTCCGTATGAACGCACAGATCTCAGAGATGGTAAGAGATAGAGGTTTGACATGTATGGGACATATGCTTCTTATGTCTGCAGGCAGATCAAGTTTATTTTCAATTTTGGCCACGCCCCCTCCCGCCCCCGCAATTTAGAAAAAACGTCATATCTCCCACAGTTTTGAAGATAGATGGCTTGTTCCTTCTGGACATATTTAGTTATTAGGATAACTTATCGATCCGCCAAAGAAATCAAGAAGTTCGGATGAACGGTTTTCGAGTTATGATCAAAGGACTGTTCGCAATAGAAGCGCTACTTTCAGCTGCTACTGCAGCATCACAATCTATGCTGAGAGTATAATTTTGTTGGTACAGAGTACGGGCTTGACCGACTTTCTTGCTTGTTTATGTTATAAAATGCTTCGATTCTTCAATTTTAAACGACAGCCACGACAGCTCAAAAAGTTAAGTAACTCCTAAAACACAAGTTCATATTTTGTAGTGTAGTGTATGTGCCCAATGTCTACAATGTCTGAAATTTTCATAAAGATCGGATAATAAATGGCAGAGTTGTAAAGGTTTGGAGAAACGTTGCATACTTCTCTGAGTTGCATGCGCTGTCTGCCAACATAATGTTGAAATATTCATATTAATGTTAATGCTCTGTTAACTAACATAAGGTGACGTTATTAAATACTCATTCCCCTGTTTAACGGGTATATCGAACTCGGGCAGGGCCGACTTTAACTTACACTCGCTCTTGTTGATATTGTCTATATTTTTATATTCACTGCCGGGACCAAATATTTTTTAGGCATAAAATTTGCTCGGTATTTTTATACTCTGTACCGAAGGTACATAGAGTATTATATGTTTGTGCAAAAGTATGTAACATCCAGAAGGAAGCATCTCCGACCCCATAAAGTATATATATTCTTGATCAGTATCAACAGCCGAGTCGATATAGCCATGTCCGTCTGTCCGTCCGTCCGTCTGTCTGTCTGTCCGTATGAACGCACAGATCTCAGAGATGGTAAGAGATAGAGGTTTGACATGTATGGGACATATGCTTCTTATGTCTGCAGGCAGATCAAGTTTATTTTCAATTTTGGCCACGCCCCCTCCCGCCCCCGCAATTTAGAAAAAACGTCATATCTCCCACAGTTTTGAAGATAGATGGCTTGTTCCTTCTGGACATATTTAATTATTAAGATAACTTATCGATCCGCCAAAGAAATGAAGAAGATCGGATGAACGGTGTTCGAGTTATGATCAAAAGACAAATTTTCTTGGTACAGAGTATGTTATAGTCGGGCTTGACCGACTTTCTTTCTTGTTTTCTAAGGCATTGATATATATCAAGGAATAAGAAATAGCTCCCCTTCTATAAGAAAATAGAAAATATGAATATATTCGGGAAGGCGAAGGGAAGGCCCTTAATAAGCCTAGCTAATTTTGGCCTGGTTTAATGCTCTTCTGCTGTTAAAAAAGGTCTTAATTTAATGAAATACTTTAAGCAAATACACTCAGAAAAAAAACCAAGAACTTTGTACTTAAATTTAGTAAAAACGGTAGGTACGAAAATTCTACGAATTTTCAATCCCGAATTAAGTATAGTTAGAGTTATTTTAGAATCGTTTGGATCATACTTTTAGCTTATAATGGTCTCCAGTCAAGCCCGATTATCTCTCAAAATAAGTATAAAACGTTTGTTCTTAGGGTACAGTAATTCAACAACATTCTAGAAAGAAAATAAGAGTATTTCAAAAAAGCACAATGTGTTCTACCCATATAAATCGAAAGCTGTACCCACTCTGCTTTTACCAGACCTCCCAAAATATGCTCCAGCAATTTTTCTTTGCTGTCGTGTTCACCTAAATGACAGGTAAAACTAATATAGACTTGCTCACTCTCAGAACAAAACACTTGTTTTTGCTTCTTTTGTGTTTTCTGTCACATTGTTTTCTATGGGAGAAATTCACGAATTTCGTTTGGCTCTCAGTAACTGAGCATAAACCACTGTGCAAATCGATCTAAGTGTCGGCTCAAAGTGTGAGATATCATTTCGGTTCCATTTCTCACGGTGTCCTATGCTAACAGGTTTTTTTCTGACTGCCTGTAAAATGGGGACAGTTTCCGGTTGCTATACAAGGTCTCTGTATTGAAACCAATATTCCATATCTAATATCCAAGAGGCATAACCAAAGAGCAAGCTAGAGCTACTGTGGCTCAGAATTTTACCATCACTTCATAACAAAAGTGTTAGAACCAGTTGGGAATTTTAAGAACAAACTCGCTTAAGAATAGTTCGCATTTTCTGTTGCACACTTTATGGAGCTAGCACTTTGAGTCTATTCTGTACTCAATCTAATATATTTTGTATTTGAACTAAGAACTCCATTTTCTTGAATTTTTCAGCGTACTGTGAGTACCAAAATGTTCTTGATTCAAGAACGCTTGTTCTCATTTCATTTCTCATTTCAGTCATATTAGCAAACTTCAACAAATCAAGAAAACTGTGAAAATAAATTATAATTAGGGAAACATTATCTTAACCCATTAGATTTCAGACCTAGATTTACAGATTACATCGATGCAAGAATTTAAACATTTTATATTTTATAGTGCCGAAAATCCAAACCAAAACGTAGTCTTTCTTCTTTTATAAAACAAAATAATGAACAGAAACAACAACTTTGCTGGATATCTAAAACAAAGATTGCAAAACGCCTAAAGGACCATGGAGTAAGAGTAAGGAATTCAAAAAAATTCCAAAAAAAATTCAAAAAAACCAAATAATGAACAGAAACAACAACTTTGCTGGATATCTAAAACAAAGATTGCAAAACGCGTTAAGGATCATGGAGTAAGAGTAAGGAATTCAAAAAAATCTTACTAATTGTTGTGGACTAAAGCGAGTTAAGCATTTTAGCAACGAATCACCATTAACATTAATATTTGTTTTTATTAATTTTAGGGTAAGTTTTCTTCAAGTGTTTATAGCCCGCACCCTACCTTTTCGAACCATTGCCCACCCGAGCAGCTGCACTGCACAACTGCACACAATGCACGTTGACATTTCCACTCATGCCGATTTTCATATTACATTTGGTTGAGCTTAAATGACAAATGTGGTTGGTAAGCCGACGTCTGGCGCCCGTGCCAGGAGCCAGGAGCCCGGAGCCGGGAGCCCAGGCACCACCGAGGTGGTTTGGGTTGCTGGTGGTAGGTGGCTTCCACTTACACATTTGGCAAGTTGCGAGGCGTTTTCGGTTTGTGGTAATATTGCTGAATGACAGCCTGACTGACTGAATGACTGACTGTAAGTGTGTGCGTGTGTGTGTGTCTGCTTTTGGTCCTGTCTGCTCGCGTTGGCTTTGTGATTGTGATGGATTGTGGCGGTGGCGGCGAATGAGTTGCTGCAATGGCTGTTTGCTGTCATTTTTGAACTCTCAGTGAACATGGTGAGGCGTGAGAGAGGGGGGAGATAGTGGGTAAGGATTTAAAATGACAGGGTCGAGCCGAGCACATAAATCTGTATATTGAACCATGATCAAGAAATCAAAAAAAATAAAATTTTAAGTAAGAAGTGGTTAAAATTTAAGTAAAAATTTAAAAAAGAAACTTAAGGACCCGCACTTTGGTTTCCTAAACATGGCTCAAGGTCCTTTCCCTACTTTCTTTGTTTTTTAGCAACTTCTGTTTGGTCAAAGGACACACACCAGAGGGTGAAAAAAAAATGGAAAACACGAAACGAAAAATAAATATGACCGCCCCTCAAGCTAAGGCAAATATGAAGCACACGCCGCTTTGGTCAAGGATGTTTTTGTACACGCCATGTGAGTACAGAAGGGGCCCACCCATTCGGTGGGTTTTTGTTTTTGTAAAAAAAAATATTGTATGCTCTTCTAGGAAAAGTATACGCCATCAGAGGATGTAATTTGTAGACCAAATGATTAGCTTAGCCAGGGGTGCAATTTGAATGTGTTCTTCAAAATGTGGAAAATACTTCAATTTTATTTTGCAGGGAAGTTGTCAAGTTTAAGCAGGGAACTTGATTCGAAAAATCAGAACTGGATCCAAAACTGGAACCATGGATAAAGAGATTTATTTACTTTATCTCCTTAACCAGGGTTCGAACTCAGGACCTCTTGTACTTAAGATAGTTTCAATGCAGAGAGACTAGTTGGCGAAGAAACGTTAAACGTTAGGGGGTCGGCAATGAATTCTTGAATGCGTTGCAAGCTCCCGTCAAAATTATTACGCCTATTGCATGCAAGGGTATAAAGTCATCCAAAAGATGTACCGATATTTAGTGTTTTTTTTTTGCCAAAAGGTAGCTACATTTTTGGTTAAAGCTGAACCGGAACCTGTTCCAAACCCTAAATTTCGGTTCGGTTCAACAAAATTTGTTGACATGAAACAATTTACCTACTGCCTTGCGACTTCTTCTGTTTTCTGACTGGAATTTTGGCAACTGGGTCTTACAAATTTAGAAAAGTTTTAATAAAACAAAGAGAAAGACGGTTTGAATTGCTTATAAAGTTCAAACCGACTCTAAAACTAATTATTAAATGCATGAAACAAGAGCTTAACGTCATATTGGTAATATTTTTCTAATGTAGACTATGAAATGGAATTTAAAGATAATATTTTATATATATTTTGAGTACTCCCAAAAGTTCTACAAATCTTTCTGCCCAAAAACGACATTTATTTTTCTTTTTACGGTCGAAAACGATGGGTAGAACACATGTGATTAAATTAATTACGAAATAAAGGAACCAAATTTTGTGTGTAACTCCATTTGTCAGCTCGTGCATCAAGTTCAAATTTTCATTCAAATTTTTCTACCGCCCCTTTTTTCAATATTTTGCACATTATTTATAATTTCTCAAATTTTAGAAAAAATCGGATAATAACTGACTAAGGCTAAGCTAACTTCGTCTGTGCCGAAGTTGTTATACCCTTGCAAGTGCACGCTTAAATTTTTTAAATAAATATTCCTTATCCCATTTTCCGACCGATCGTTCGTATGGGAGCTATATGATACAGTCATTCGATTTGGCCAAGAATATGTAAAATGATGTGAAAGCATGTGAAACAAACAAATACAAAATTGCAGGATGCAACCATTAAAAACAAAAATATTTTTTAACTAAGACTGTTTTTCAGACCTACCTTTTGTATGGCAGCTATACCATATAGTTGTCCGATTTTAATAAAACTTGGTGAAATTATAAAAAAAATAGTAGAAAACCTACGATTACAAAGTTTGGAGACGTTTCCATTGAAAAGAAAAAGTTTTTCTAGCTAAAACTAGTTTTCCGACCGATTGTTCCAATGGGAGCTATGAGATATAGTCATCCGATACTGTGCAGTAAAAAGAAGACTCTGTGCAAAATTTCAGCTCGATAGCTTTAAAACTGAGAGACTAGTTCGCGTAGAAACAGACAGACAGACGGACACACGGACGGACAAAGCTAAATCGACTCAGCACGTCACCCTGATCAAGAATATATATAGTTTATGGTGTCGGAAATGAATATTTCTATGCGTTGCAAACTTCTGGGCAAAATTATAATACCCTTTGCAAGGGTATAAAAACGTACTATATATTCGAAGCATTGTGTGTCGCTTGCTAACACAGTAGTGGTATATTTACATTAATGTTAATGCTCTGTTAATTAACACAAGGAAAGGTACCACTGGGTGGCGGGTAAAGTCGAGCAGGGCAGACTTTAGGGATCAAAGTAGTGTTCAAACTAGATGCAACAAAGTCAAACCTACCCTACAATACTTAACAATGCAATAAGTGCAGGATTTATTGGAAAACTGTTTTCTCTTTTGCAGTTGCCTCGTTCTCTGCAATGACTTTATTTTCTGCAAGAGTATAATTTATCGATCGGCAAAAGAAAAGGTTAAGATCGGATGAGCGGGTGTCGAGCTATGAGCAAAAGAATGTTCGCTGCAGCAGCGCTGCTTTCAACTGCAACTGCAGCATCGAAATTCATACAGAGTATTTTTCAGTCGACTTTCTTCTTATCAAGAAATATATACTCGATTTCTCTAGCTTTTTATTGCCCCATTCCTATTTCCGTTTCTACTTTCTTACGAAATTCCTCTTTCATTTTACATACTTTATATGCTTTTTGTTTTACTAATTCATACCGTTAGAGTATTCTACATTCATTATTTCACTCCATTCCCATAGCTGGTGGTTATTTCAGTGCCAGCGCCCCAAGGGTCGTAAACGCCCCACCAGCTTGGGCTATTTGCGAGTCTGCAATTTGTTGCATTGCTGCACTTCTGTGCCATTTCTTGAGTGGTGGTGGAGGTAATTAAGAAAGCACAAAAGCGAAAGCCCGTGCTGAAAACTTAAAACCAGGCAAAATGTCACTTGAGCTAAGCTGAGGCGAAGGGAAAGCACAAACCAAAGAGAGAGAGAAAGATTTTTAAATAAAAATGTCATTAGCTGACAGGTTTAAAGATGGAAAGAGTTGCATTTCTGGCTTATCAGCAGCAAAACAGTAACAGAAGGCGTCTGCTTTTGGCCAGAAAGTTAAGCCTGGCTTAGGCCACTCACCAACGGGCGGCTGCCATGTGTGAGATTTACACCTGCTGCACATTGTTGACGTGCCACTCTTCAGTTCTTGATATTATAAACCTTTTGATGCCAGGTCCTGGTCCTGGTTGTTGTTGTTTTTCCTTATGCCTGCTCTAGCTGTATATCTCCCTTTCTCTCTATCCCTTTCCCTCTCTCACTGCTTCTGCTCGTTTGGTAGTTTTTAGCAAAGCTGTCAGTGTCAAACTGACTGTCAACATGTCATTCAAAATGAAAATTAATAACAATATACAAACAGCAATCGCCGCCCCGTAAACTCGCACGCCCACACACACGCAGACTAATACTTAGTATAGATCAGGAGTGTTTCGACCACATGCAATTGTTGCTTTTCATTTTTTTTTCTTGGATAGCTGCCAGTTTTACTTTTTAATACCTGGCCAAAAGTTGTCAGGTTTAATAATCGATAGCAAAATGCTAGCGCGGAAATTGGCTGGCGAAAAGTTACTTAAAAATTTTATATTCAAGGCTTTCATATTTTGCATACTTTTTATAAATAAAATAACGTATATAATTAATATTGTTTTACGAACAAAACAGAAGCTATTTTATTACTCATACGCAGTGTTGGCTTAACGAATAATAGAATTTCAGGAAGGATTCAAGAAAGCCCCCTCTAGGAAGGACCTTTATTGCATTTGCCATATCTGCAGTAAGGCGTAGTCTGGACACTTGGATTGGGTTTTATTCAGTTTTTAAAATCTGGATGATTTAGCCACGATTCACGATTCTTTAGTTGTGTACTTGTATTAGTAATGGACACATGTCGATAAAATTGAAAAGTTACAGGTTAAAGGGTACCAGACAACTGCAAAATTTACCATATGCTTTTGCTTCAATGCGTATGCAGTCAGAAAACGTGTGCGTACTTCAATTCCCAATTTTTTTCAATATTACGTATACGTATAAATTATAGTGCGTATGCGTATCTATTTAACGTTTTCGTACCCACACTACAATATTATATTTAAGGTAGGCTTGTTGATAATATATCAAAATATCAATATATCGATATTTTTTACAAAAAAATAAATATTTATATCGAAATATTTTTTTTCCTGATATAACGCATATCGATATTATTTGGAAATATATTTTTTTTTTTGATATTGTGGTTGGTCACACTACACTTAGAAATCTTAAAAAGAGAAGATGAGCGAGGGCAAGGAGCTTTTACACAAACATAAACGCACATAATGCCACATGCAGCCTTTGTGCAAAAGTAATTAAGTCAAGTGGCAACACCACTAATCTCCTGTCACATTTGAGGAACAAGCACCCGGCGCAAGCGAATTCAACATGTGTTAAGGTAAGAAAAAAATGTAATGCCAGAAAGTCTCGAGAATTTTCCCGCGCAATTTTTTGACAGTGTGTGTGTGCGCGTCACTAACCCAGTCGGACTTTGTGTCATGTGTTGAGAAGAATCAGTACACCCGGTGGCATGATATTTCACGTAAATAGTCTCTACATGACTTTTTTTGCATGATATTAGCCCTTAATATATCATGAAAAACTCACAATTTATGTTCTCAGGTATTTGTAAGGCTAAATGTCTGAAATTTCATTCGAAAACATGAAAAACTCAGGGGTTTGTCAGCGAACGTCTCATGTCTTCCCACCTACGATATACAAAGTAAGTACATCTGGAGTACTAAGAAAGTAAAGAACCCGAAGGCTGATGACGTCATCTAAGCGGAAACGGTTAAAACCCCAAGGCTCAGGTTTTGTCATGCCTTATTACGTGAAAAGTAAGCATGAGAAAGTACATTTTTCATGATGAAAAGTCCGACTGGGAAGCCTTTTTATTCTTATGCATTTGTATGTGTGTGTACGAATTTCGTTGCTTTGTAAATAATTTTGGAGGTAAAATCATGTTACCAATATATGTAATTTTTCTAGAAAATTGAACTATTTCATTGTTTAAAAAATGAAATGAAGTCTTTTAAGTTTTTTCTTGTATTCTTACTTAAACTATTCAACCTTAAGATCTCTGTTCTTTAATGGAAAAAAGTTTATTGTTTTATTTTTAATTAATAAAAAGCTCAAAATAATTATAATGCATTTAAAGTTAATGTTATTTTGGGGGGTTTAAGATTTTTATACTGAAATATAAAAATATCAAAAATATCAGATATATCGATATATTTTGGTGATAAATATTGCAAAAACCTGATGATATTTTTAAAAAATGATAATCATCGATACGATATTTTTTACATATTTTCACAACCCTAATTTAAGGCATAAATAATACAAAATTGAAGTAAAAATGAGAAAGCTAAGCTAACGTCGTCTGTGCCGAAGTTTTTATACCCTTGCAAATGCTCGTTTAAATATTTTCAAAAATATTTTTTCTCCCACAACGACCCATTTTCCGACAGATCGTTCGTATGGGAGCTATATGATATAGTCATCCGATTTGAACAAAAATTTGTAGAATTGGGTGATAGCATGTAAAACAAGAAAAACACAAAATTCCAGGATGCTACCATTAAAAACAAAAAAAGTTTTTCAAGCTAAAACTGTTTTTCAGACCTATCTTTTGTATGCCAGCTATACCATATAGTTGTCCGATTTGCATCAAACTTGGCAGAATTATAAAAAAGCATAGAAAACTTATGAATACAAAGTTTGGAGACGTTTTCATGGAACAGAAAAAAGTTTATCATACTAAAACTAGTTTTCCGATCGATTGTTCCCATGGGAGCCATGAGATATAGTCATCCGATCCGGTCGGTTCCGACAAATTATTAGCATGCGGCAAAAAGAATACTCTGTGTAAAATTTGGGCTCGATAGCTTTAAAACTGAGAGACTAGCTCGAGTAGAAACAATCGACTCAACTCGTCACCCTGATCAAGATTATATATAGTTTGTGGGCTCGGAAATGAATATTTCTATGCGTTGCAAACTTCTGGGCAAAATTATAATACCCTTTGCGAGGGTTTAAAAAAAAGGACAGATTCTTAACCATCATGAATGTCGCTCGCCCGAACTTGGATAAACAAAATACATTTTTTTTTTCTTTTGTTAAACAAAAACAATGTTTTTTTAAAGCTGTATAAAAAACTACAAAAACCATAATTTTGACAAACATTCGGCCCATAGAAGGATGTACTACTGTGGGCAAAAAAGTAAGAATTTGTTTGTAGAATGAAAAATCTTTATTTATTCTTCTAAATCAATTTCATCCCCTTCAAAGTAATCCCCTTCCGATAAAATACACTTATGCCAACGTTTTTTCCAATCCTCGAAACATGCCAAATAGTCCCTTTTCGGTATAGCCATCAGGGCTTTCTTCGATTTTGCTTTTATCTCCTCAATCGACTCGAAACGCGTTCCCCGATGTGGTCTCTTGAGTTTTGGGAATAGCCAGAAGTCACACGGAGCCAAATCAGGCGAATACGGTGGTTGCGGAACGATATGCGTCGAAATTTTGATGACTTTTTTGCAAGAAATTGAGAACTTTCGGTACCAAACGAGATTTGACTTTTCGTAGGCCCAAATGGTCTTTCAAAATGGTTTTCACAGATCCTTCTGATATTCCGATCATATCAGTAAGGTCTCTAACAGTCAACCGACGATTTTTGCGCACTAATTCCTCCACTTCATTGACGTGTTGGTCATCTGTTGACGTCGATGGTCGTCCGGAGCGCTCCAAGTCATCCACACGTTCTCGACCCTCTTTGAAGTCCTTGTACCACTTATAAACATTTTTTTGTGACATGGTAGAATCACCAAAGGCCTTCCGCAACATCCTCAACGTTTCCGCAGCCGAAATTTCATTCCGCAAACAAAATTTGATGGCACTTCTTTGCTCAATTAAATCAGACATTGCTAAAATCGAAAAATGCACTCTTGGTCGTTAGGAAAACACAAGCGTAAATATATTACTGATAATGACATTCACATGAAATTTGGCCCAGATGTCATCAACAGTCCTGCCAACTCAAGAAAAAAAGAACTTGCCCGAATTGTTAGGCCCGCGAAGTTTAAATTGAAAATTCACCTTACTTACCCACAGTAGTATAAGAGAGGTCTACACAGCATTTCAGGTTAATCGGTTTTTGGGAACTTGAGACATCACTTCAAACGTAAAGGAAAAAGTAATTTCGGGAAAAACGGGCTTAAAGTTTTTTCAAAGTCTATACTAGAAAAACCATTTAAGGAATAAAGGGTTTCGCGTATCTCCAGGAAATAAGTGCCTTCTAACCCCACAGAAGAGACATTTTGTTGTATCACTGTCTTAACTTTTGGCAGAAGGCCTTTCTTGTTTCCAGGAAGAATCGATTCTTAGCTGTCGAAAAAGAGACTTTTTTCCACTTCCCAGAAGTAACGCTTTCTTATCTCCCATAAGTGTCGCAGAGAGCTACATTTCCTCCCGAAGGAAGATATAAATGCGATATGGTGAAATTGAAGGGCTACCTACTGGAAAAACATTTCGAATTTCATGGACAAGTGGATATTAAGGAAAGCACATATATAACGCCTACTTATCCAGAAAGAGGCTAGGTACGAAAGGACTGAAACAGTAACATCCGCTATTTAGATTGGTTAGAAATGCAACATCAGCTAGCACACAAAGCATGCCGCATGAGAGAACCATGATTGCTTAAGTCAACAAACAGAAAGGTACAGACAATAGAAGACTACAAATGTCTAGTTATATTAACAATAATTATATGGTGATCTTTAAAAGTATTTGTAGATTTTAAGTCTGACTTTAAAGGAAAATTTTGTAATGTAAAATTGATACAAATCTTGTATTAAAAGTATGATTGAAATATCAAACTGATAAGGGCACGTAACAAAGTGACATTTGGAAATTTGTACAAAAAAAGCATTGACCTGGGGTACAATTCAGTTCTATTTTGATAAAGTCGACATATCATTTAACAAGCTTTAACAAGAAAGAAAGTCGGTCAAGCCCGACTATAACATACTCTGTACTAAGAAAATTTGTCTTTTGATCATAACTCGAAAACCGTTCATCCGATCGTCTTCATTCCTTTGGCGGATCGATAAGTTATTCTAATAACTAAACATGTCCAGAAGGAACAAGCCATCTATCTTCAAAACTGTGGGAGATATGACGTTTTTTCTAAATTGCGGGGGCGGGAGGGGGCGTGGCCAAAATTGAAAATAAACTTGATCTGCCTGCAGACATAAGAAGCTTATGTCCCATACACGTCAAACCTCTATCTCTTACCATCTCTGAGATCTGTGCGTTCATACGGACAGACAGACAGACGGACAGACGGACATGGCTATATCGACTCGGCTGTTGATGCTGATCAAGAATATATATACTTTATGGGGTCGGAGATGCTTCCTTCTGGATGTTACATACTTTTGCACAAACTTATAATACTCTATGTACCTACGGTACAGAGTATAAAAATTTTGACCTAATGCTTGGAGTATTTAGAAGAAAACGAAACTTAATGGTATATAAGTGATGACAAAAAAAATATCATTTTGATAAACACTTCTTTTTGGGTTATGGGATTTCTTGAAGAAGGCAGAGAATGACATAATACGGATTTTGGATAATAGACAGGTGAAGAACTGAACAGATTTTTAGGAGTATATTAAGGAAACATTACAAAATCGAGCAGCAATTTTAAAAAGTTTCCCATTAACACCTTGGGTGCGAATGTGCTACACTTGTCCAGCTCTAACAAACGAAGTGGTGCCTGTGAAAGACCCGGTCAGTAGTTGGTGTGAGATGAGGAGCACTGCCGACAGATGGACTTTGTTTTATAAGGTACTGTTCCTTATTCTGTTTTAGAGGAAGAGATGACTGTGTTATAGCCTATTTCCACTAAAGAAATGAAACATCATTTCTCGAAATGACAAGAAATGAAGGAAATTATAACATTTCTGCCATACGTTTCTCCATTTTCATTTCCTTTCATTTCGTGTCAATTCTTAAAAATGATGAAATTCGCCCCGAGTGGATTTGGTATTTTTCCGACATTCTGTCAGTGCCATTACTGTCATCGTAAAAACCAAAACATCAAAGAGGTAAGTTATTTGTTTGTTTACGGATGAGCCCCCGGAAAACACCAAGAACCTGGATGAAGATCCAGTTGACTGCGAAGATTTTTATGGAGGCATTCCACGCTCGTGAATGAGAGCACCAAGCGAGCAGCCATCTGGGTCGCGCCCTTAACTATCAAGAAACTTTCCTTAGATGAGGAATCGACATCGTAGCAGCCAAGAATTTAGCGCAGACAAACTAACCAACAGCGTTCACCTCTCCAGGAAGATGTAGTGGCAGCTTCAAAGAAGATTACGGAGGAGCTCAAGCACATGGGTGCCGCGCGGCTTGGAGCGCATGGAGAAGGCAAGAGCAGAAACTCAAAGAAAACTTCTTAAGATATTACAAAGGATTAATAAAAAACCAGTTCAATAGAATACCGTAGATTAATTTTATGTATATGTGGCTGATGCATTACAAAATTAAGTGAAATAAACATATTTTAGCTTTATTTTAACTTTGTTGTTGAGTCTTAAGGCACGATGTATGGCGCACCTTATTAATTCTGGAGGGTTATCATAATCATTGGCGATATTGGTGCCCTCGGGTTGTGGACCTCATTTTTCGGCTCTACGATTGTCCAATCATTTGCTTATTCTGCGAAGGCGGGTCTTTAATTATCTAAAAGCAGCTTCCACTACTATTCTTGCCTTGGACAGGACGTGGTTAAATGTTTTAAAATCTTTATTGAATTGAAGGTTTGTCTACCCAGCTTGCTCATTATCAAAGCAGCATTTATTTTAATAAGTCCACAACAACAAATCCTTTAGCCAAATAATAATCCACAAACTCAAAGCATCTGCTGTTTTTGTCTACGTATCGTTGTGAATGTCAACAAAATGATGTTTTGTCAATGGAAACGACAAAATTTTCCAGAAATGAAAATGATAGAAATGATGCTCAGTGGAAAGAGGCTATCAAAAATTCGATAACCGTTAAATTTGATTGAACTTTAAAACCATTTTGTTGGTGCCTAATCAAGTTACTTTTGTAAGCTTTATCAATTAAGACTGCGAGCCACTGATGCTGCTTCCCTGTCTTGCCCTATTAGCCACTGACCTTGTCGAGAACCTTCGCCAACACTTGTACGGATTGCTCACCCTGCTGCCTTTCCGTTGTTATCTTCGCTCATTTGAACCCACGACCTAATACAACACGAAAAGCCGCAAAAAAAAATGTCTTGTTTGAGTAGACGAAAAATGCTTGGTTAGCACAAAAACCGGCAACTGTTCAACTAATTTCAAATTAAACTCAACGATGGCGGGAACGTTCAATGTACGCCGCCCGCTCGCTGCTCGTTTTGGCAGGACATGCACTGCTTGGGCACTTGGCAAGGACTATCACGAACAATTTTTCAGCATTTAAACACTCAAGTGCCAAGCTAATAAACGATATTAGTGCCAAAGCTCATTTCAACAAATATTGTCAGGGTGCAAGGATGTACGTGTGTGTGTGAGGCAGAGTCCTGGCAGTTGTCTACTGTTGCTCCTGCTGCTGGTTGTGCAAACATTTTCCAAACAGTTACCAAATAAAAATGATTAGGAACGTGACTAAGAGTGCGAAAAATGTTATTTACTTAGCTGATGTGAGCTCTGGGGCCAGACAGGGACACAGGGGGTTAAGCACACACACACACACAGACACACACACATGCAGCGTGTGGGAGTGCGACAAAAGTTTTGCCTGCATTGCGGAGGATTCTTTGGGTGTTGGAAAAAAATATACTTGAAAATTACATGAAAACTACGCAGAGAGCAATGGCAATAAATGACAACAGCGTATGCCACACCCCCTGCACCAAGCAACCCCTACGCCCCCCTCTGCTTTCAACACTCGAGCACAAAATTTCATATCTTTGGGGCTTTCACTTTGAATGGTTCTGTGTGTGTGTGTGTGTGTGGGTGTTTTTTTTTTTGCTTCTTCTCAGTTTCCACTTTGGCAAACTATTTTTAAACAATTTCTGCTGCCACGCCCCCGCCCCTCCCCCATGGCCGCACTGGGCCAAAAGGGAAATGGCTCGCTGATAAGAGTTTTGTTTGGTGGCAGCGAAAAAAGAAAAACGAAATGAATGCATCGTTATACAATATATGCAGAAGGAGGCAACTGAAGAGTGCATATTTGCACAGTGTTAACTTTCACAGAGCGAAAGGGGAGAGGGACAGAGCGAGAGAGCGAGCGTAAGCCATATCATTGTTTCCACCGCTCTCAATGCGGGAAAGTAGGCAACAAAACTATTTTAAAGGCTGAAACTCGGTTATTTTTTGTTTTTTGGGCTCAAGGATTTTGCTCTTCTGCTGGCTGCCTGTTTTATTTTCATATCCTGTGGTTCCCAACTTCCTTCATATGCGTTGCGTTGCGTTTCTTGTTGGCAGGAAATGTTGATAAAAGCGCTGCCAGCTGCAGCCACAACGACGTCGGCGACGACGACGACGACGAGGACGACGTTGGCAATGCATGTAAATCATTTATGGTTTATGTAACTGGGCACCGACTACTCCCTCTCCTTCACACAGCTGCTGCTTGTAAACACTTAAAGATGGTTGCCAAGGTAAATTGTGTTCAAGTGCTGAGCGATGCAGAGCATGATTGAGTGCTGAAGCGAAGCGAACGGGGGGGGCTTGGTCTTCAAGTTGTATCAGGCAGAGTAATCAAATTTTAATACACAGAACGCAGAACTAAAGTCACGTAACAAGAAGATGGTTAATATAGTGAATGAATGCTTAAAGCTCCCAAAAATGTTTTCCATTTTAAATCCCAAATGATTTCAGGATTTTAATTAAACGGTTAAATATTGTGGGGCAGTTCCTGTGTTTCAGAATATGGCCATTGCTACTAACAATAATTTGTCTTCAATTAAAAATAACCACAAAAAGTTCTCTCTAATTTTTGAACAACATTTGGTACATATCAAATGAGCATTATTCAACTCAACCCAGCCACCGCACAGAAAGATATAGGTAGCCGTTTAGACGTGCTTTCCTTTTCCATCCAACATACAATTGCACACAACTCTTCGTACCTTTGGTTTAGAGTATAAAAAGACATCCATTTTATGTGTGAAAAATTAACAAAATTGTAATTATTATTAAATGTGCCTTTCACTTTTTTAAATGGGGAAAAAGAAAGTTGTTCTTAAGCAATTTTCCAATTTGGTCAAGCTTAAAAATGTTGTCCCCAGGTAGGAACGTTGATAAAACGCACTTTTCGATGGAAACTCAAATTTGACAAATTTTAAAATACGTACGTGTTGTATACGTAGTATTTTTGGAAACTTTAAAGCCGATTTGAAGAAGGAAAAACTTAAATGACCATTTTTGGAATTTTCACTATATTAACCTAAAAGCAATCATTTATGATGGGTGCTGTTAAGTTTTTTCATGTGAACATTAATGTTAATGATCTTTTAATTAACAGAAGGGAAGGCTGTTACACACATTTCTTCTTCCAAGTAACGGGAATAAGTCCCACTCTAACTGAAGTTCTCAATTCTTTTTGAACTCGAGCCAGCTAAACATCAACATTTTAATAACTATAAAGATCGCTTACCTTCAAATTTACTGTAGTAAAAACTTAATGAGAGCTTCTTCTTAGCCGAGTCAGGAGGTGGTGGAGGATACTCCACACTCCAACTTTTCCGTCAGGAACTCCAAACATGTTCACTAACTCGTTCTAATTCCATGCATATGAAACACCATCAAAGGGATGCCTACAACTGAGTTATGGTGGTATATGAACTTAAAATTTGTGGTATAAATTGAAAACCTCTCAAAATATGGTCAATCAATGACAGGTTCAAATTTACCAGACTTTTTCAATCGCTGAACAGAACATTGTAATTTGCAACTCTCGTGTTTTATTCAAGATCCAAGTACCAGCTCAAAGTGTCTTTTTTGTAATTGTGTAAGGATATGATAGTTACTAGAGCCCTACCTGAGATGAATCAAAGTTCCCCTTGACGTTCTTACTGATTTGATCTATCTATGAATTTCTAGTCATAGTTCACAAAATTATTGACTCATTGAATTATAGGTCATGACATGAGGCATGAACTGTTTAAAATAGTTCAGCTCAGCTCAGCTCGTGCTCAGCTCAAATAGCTCATAGGCTTCAATGTCAATATGAATAGAACAAACAGCTCAGAGCCTTAATCTCATAATTTCTGGACTTGTTTTAATTAAAAATTTTAATTTTATTGCAAAATCAAGTCAAGGTCAAGGTTAAGCACCACTTTTTGAGAGCTCTGATAAACTGTCTATGTGGAGCAGAGTTAGAATAAAGTTTCACATATTATTAGATCTCTCAATTATGAAGATATTTTAGATGCAGGATATTCTGAAAGAATCCAAACAAATACCCATATATTCAAATGTTGGGCGATGGCTTTATACGAAGAGAAAACAAACCGGTAATTCCAATCGAAACTTAAGTAGTTCACCTTGTTAGCTTTCTCACAAGATATGTAGAAAACAGAGACTTAAACGTGGCATGTTGCAAAACTACATGCTACATTTATACTATGTTACATGCTTGGATAAAGGCAAAGAATACACGATATGAGAAAATTAGTGTACTTCCAAATAAGATCTACATTTTTTATGCTGCAATCTGAAAACCACACGAAAACTTCAGATTGAACAATGGAAAAATTGTTGCTCAAAGTCAATACAGAATAGCTAAATACGTTTTTGTTCAGAAAGTTGTTTAACTTACGCTCTCGTTTTGTTAGGTGTTAGGTGTTAGGAAGAAACCAAGATTGAGGAAATGCAATACTCGACCTGCTCTATAGCGTAGGTTAGGTCATGTTGAAAGTATTTCTGCGCTGTAACACTGTGTAATTGTTACTTATTAATTTGGGAATTTGAATCGTTTGTCTAAGATAATTATTATACGACATTTAGTTTGTTCCACTACATCCTTAGCGATGCCGGATCGATATAGCCTTTAAAAATGACTTGACAACAATTTTTCAACATTTATTCCTGGATGTCTTCTGCATTTGCCCGCCGATTTCGTAATATAACTGTCATCAATATACAAAGTACTTTAAATTTTGAGTAGTGCTTCTTTAACTTATTTCAATCTTAGCCAGGTTATAATATGATATGAATAGGGTGTGTAATTTGCTTATTCTTTTCTAGCCGACATTCTCTGATTTCGAAGGGCATTCTTCTAGGATCTTATAGAAGAATACATTTTGGACATTCTTCTAAGGATTTTGAAGATATTCAAATGGTTTATGGAAATGTGTAAGGTAAACGCGGCGTGTAGAAAAGCTGCTTAGACATAAAGAGTGGAAAATCCCTGACAAACGTGCAAAAAACCTACATTTTCATGTAGATTTTATCATAGCTAATTCATTCCTGTAAATCTCTCAACTCAACTCAATATAATGCATTAGATCTCTAATTTGATGTAAAGCATTACTTCACTTCGCAAAGCTCTTCTCTAAAACAAAAATCTTCTCACATACCCAAAATTTTAGCCAAAATAAAAGCTTCACAACATTTCCACCAATGTTGTTGGCCTTCTGTCGCCCGCCCACTCAGTGCCCGCATAACTGTAAAGTAGTTTTGGCCACAAGCCAAATTTGCACAAATTTTCTAGCCTCCCTCCGGCGCCAGGGCAATGTGTAACCTCCTTCGTACACAGTGACTACCTACCTCGACTTGTCACAGCATACAAATTGTTGGGGCAGAGAACTGAAAGAACTCTCGGACTCACAATTAAAATTTTATACTTAACTAATGTGCTGTTGGTTGCGATTTTACACAGCTGATGGTATGCAAATTGTTGAAGCAGGGGGGAGGAAATTCACTGACACCGCAAAAACGAAACTCGGTAAACACAACAGAGAGACAGTCAGAGAGAGAGAGAGCGGTACCTATGTGTGTGTTTAGTGAAAAGGATGTGGATTTGTCTTTTGGCTCTTCTTTTGTTTTTGCTTTGAGTTTATTGCTGCTGTAAATATTGTAAAATGTTTTTTCTGTTCTCCAAGTCTGGACGACTTTAAATGCCGGCTCGAATGTGAAAATCCTTTTAGATTTTGCGGTTTGTTTCGGACTTTTGGGTCAGCATGTAGACAGGATTTGGACATGTGTCATTGATTTCAGAGCTGTTTTTGTTTTTTGTGTTCTTAGGGAAAGATTTTTAGCTGTGATTGCAATTGTTGAGATTTGGAGAGTGAGGAACTTGACCACAGTCAGAGGTTGTGCTTGGCCAATCAATGGAACTTGAAATTGAATCAAATTTAAAAGAATTTACAATGTTGAAGATATTTGGCGGGAAATTTGCCAAATTTTAATCAGTTTTAAGTCTTAAATTTATCATCTTACTTAAATCGTTGTTTGTGGTATGCAAATATACCTCAACAGCATACTTTGTCTGCGGTTTTTCCTGCAGAGTTCACCCAGCTTTTTGGCTATTCGCTTCACCTGTGCAAGTTCAAATGTGAAATCAAACAATGCTCCTCACTAGTCATGTGTGTTTGCGTGTGTGAGTGTGTCTATTTCAGTTCTCGGTCTCTGTTTGTGCTGGGGGTCCTTTTGTTTGCCAGTGCAAATGTAGCAGAAATCTTATTTAAGTGAATTCATGCTGAAATCTTAGTTAATTTTTATGGCAAACAATCTGAGGGCAAACAAAATGGCACAAGGAATGGGAATACAAAAGCTTTTAATGACAGCTTTAAGCACACTCACTGGCATTGACAGGCTAATTGGGAGGGGCTATAAATAACTAGAGTAGTTTTGGGGAAAGAAAAGCAGAAGAAGGGTTTGGCTTTGTGAAGTTAGAAGTAGATGCAACGAAGAGGCTTTTCGTTTTAGGTTCAGTTTGAAAAGATCTTCAATTAAAAGGCTTCTGTTAAAAGATCAACACAAATTTTCCAATATTCACCAATAAATAACACACAAATGGCTACCCCATATTGTGCATACACCACCATTGTCATGCACCAAAACGTATAAATTTATAGCCTGCAATTCATTTGGCTAAGGAAACAAATTTTCCATCGAAAAAAAAATGGAAACCAAATTCATACGCCACGTTGTCCAATTGCTGTCAAATGACATGTTGCTTACCTTATCCCACACACACACACACATTTTGTGCCAATATGTTTTCCGTTCTTTTTTTTTTGTTGATGATTATTATTGGATTGCATTGTTATGCAATTGGCAACGTATGCTTGACAATTGTGTGTGCCCCCCGAAAAATAGCAACCAAAAATTATTGGATTTCAAAAGGCATTTTTCCTTGGGCATGCCATACACGTCTATTGATTTGTTATGACGACAACCATTAGAGGGAGCGGGCTGCTATAACAACAATGTCTATCGCTCATTTATATAAGGAAAAAAAAGGCCACAAAGTCGTCCTCGTCTTCGTCCTCGTCTCCGTTGTCGTCGTTGTCGTCCTCGTCGCCAGGGCCAACAATGGCTGCCTTCATCTTGTTGACATTTTCATTAGCAAATTAATTTTAATTGATTACATTTTATGCGAAAATGTGTAGACAGCTGCAAGTGAGTTTTGGTTCCAAGTGGCGGGGGGAGGGGGCAAAATATATAGAATTACCAATTTTATTTATAACTTTCCTTTTGGCCCCGCAATAAAAACCAAAATTTCATTAAAGTAACCTGAGCTTGTGCTGAGAGCAAAAATTGTTAGTTACGAGAGTTTTGGGAATTGAATGTCCAACGAATTATCTATTGAAATGAATATTTATTGGCTTTTTTTTTGTTGTATCAATATTCAATTTTGTTTTTTGTGCATAAAAATAGAATAGATTTCGGTTAGGTAATATGGCAGATTTTTCAAGAGGAAATATGTAACAAGATAGATGGAACATAAACAATATTTGTACAGCTTTCGCTGTGTTTCAAAACGTCAGCCTTCCTTCTGTTGTATCTTCGAAATACCCGTTACTTAGGGCAATTAGTGTTTAATAACCTCTTGGGCTCAGATAAGTATGCAACGTTTTTTTAACTCTGCCATTTATTATCCGATCTATATGAAAATTTGTGAGATTGTTGATATTAGCCACATACACTACACTGCATAATCTGAGCTCGATAACTTATTTAGGAGATATTCATTACTAGTCTACATTTTCAATTTGGTGACTTTTGCTCTTCTAGTCTCTGAGTTCTAGGTGTTCAAACATACACTCGACTATTGATGCTGATCAAGAATATATATACTTTATGGGGTCGTAGATGTTTCCTTCATCCTGTTACATACATTTGCAGGACTTTAGTATACCCTTTTTACTCTTCGACTAACGGGCATAAAAAGCGATGTTGACAAAATTTGCAAAATAATTTGTAATTCAATTTCTAGGCTGACTTTCCTTTTATTATGAAAAAACTTGAATTTTAACATTTCTTTTCTCATAAGAAACTACATCCTCTTCTTTTTGGTTAGAACACAAAGCTTAAAACATTGGGAAAGCATTTGTCTTACACATACTTTCGGCTTAAGAGCCTAGAGAGCGGACACTTTTGAATATAGTTCTTTTCGGGAAGCTGTTTAACCCGTGCTGAAAACGGACTTTTGAACTGAATCTGTTTTAATACGGCATTGCGACTTTCATTTTACTGTGAACCGAACCTCTTAAGGTACACAGAAAAAACAAAATTAGCTACACGCCACTTGTAGAAACGGTAATTCTTAAAGAAACGTAGTTCACCCTGTAAAATTTTACACGAAAAATTTAGAAAACTGAAAGCTAAATGTAGCATGTCAAAAAAAAATACATGCTACGTGTAGAAATAACCAAACAAAACGAGGCATGTTGAAACGTTAAGTGCTGCGTGAACAAATGCAAAGGATACACAATATGAGAAAATTTGTATCAGCCATGCTCCCATTTTCGCTTTCGCAAAAACTTTGCGGTTTGATCACCAAATCGTAAAAGTTGGTGCTCCGACATTCGGAAATCGCAAAGTTTTGCCGTTTTTAAACCGGCGACATCAGAGTCCGTGAAATGAAAAGTAAATGCAAAATATAGGTTGATGCACAAACAGAAAGCCCATGGAACTATTTTCATTCAGTTCTTTAATCTTTTTAGATTTGTCTTACGGACTCATCCACTCAATTCGCATTGAGGCAATATTTTAAACAATTTATTTAATAGAGATGCCCAAAATTGAGCGTGATGGAAAACTGCTCACAATAACAACAATTTGCGATTTGGCCATGGTATATATCGATACATGACTATCGATAGCATGACTAGTGGCGCTCATCAGCTGTTTTTGTTATGTGAAATGACACAAAAAAAGTTGGGAATGGAACATTATCGATGACAAAAACTGGCGAATTTCGGAGCGCTCTAAACTAAAATCGTACGAATTTGCTGAAATCGCAATTCGCAAAAATAAGTGAAAACCGGAGCATGGCTGTATATATTTAAAAAGCTTCTAAATTTTCCAAACTGCAATCGGAATCCCACTCACAAATTAGGGTTTTCTAAATTAACGTTTAAGCACGAGCTTGTGGAAATTATAAACAAAAATTCTAGCTTAAAATCCATACAGAACAGCTGTATGTTTCATTTAGATAGTTGTTACTCACACGCTAACAGCCAAAGTTATTCGTTAGATAATAGTTTTCCCCAGGTAACGCTGTCGAGTTTTTTTTCGAAATTTTATTTTTTCACTTTTTTGGAAAATTTTGAAGTGAAAAAATCGTTTTTTTGGAAAAAATTCGTCTAATTTGTTATTGTAAAATAAAAATTATTAACAAATTTGAAAAAAACTCGACAGCGTTACCTCGTAAATAATGTTCAGAAATAGTGTTCAAAATTTCAAAATGATCGGTTCAGTAGTTTTTATGTTATGAGGGGCACCGACTTTGAAAACGTGAGTTGTGGGAAAAACGCTTTAGTTTTGAACACTAAAAAATTTGTATGGCACCTGAAATGGCACTCGTAACTTCGTCAATTTTGACACAATATTCTTAACACTTTAGGCATTCATTTAAAAAAATAAAAAAAAATGCGAAAAAAAAAATTTAAATAAAATTTAAATAATTGATTAAAATATTGCCTTAGTGCGAATTGAGTGGGAGAGTCCGTAAAACAAATCTAAAAAGCTTAGCGAACTGAATAAAAATAGTTCCGTGGACTGTCTATTTGTGCATCAACCTATATTTTGCATATACTTTTCATTTCACGGACTCAGATGTCGCCGGTTTAAAAAAGGGCAAAACTTTGCGAATTCCAACTTTTACGATTTGGTGTTCAAATCGGAAAGATTTTGCAAAATCGAAAATGGGAGCAAGGCTGTACATGTAGATTTTCTAAACAAACGTTTGGGATTTCAAATGCTGAATGCTGTGTATAGAAAATCTACACGATACGAGTTGTTGATCAATTAACTCATCGTCGCTTGTCATTTCCCTTTATTACTACGATTTGCGGCAATGCTGCGATAGTGCTTGGCAGTCGTATGGGCTGAAATGCCGGCATTTATGACAATATAGTTTTAACATATCTTTTTTCTCTGGGTATAAAAGCTGAACCTGGTACTGTTCCATCCCTGAAATTTCGGTTCGGTGATAGAAAAATAATAGATATGAAAGAATTTGATCTGCTGCCTAGCCACTTCTTCTATTATCTTGGCTGTTTTGGACGACTGAGCCGTACAAGCGTTAGGAAAGATTAATGAAAAAATGTTTAACATTTTCAGTATTTCCTTAAAAGTCCTCACCCATATTAGCCTCTAAAGATCCACGTAAAGATTGAAACAATCCTGAAAAGCGTGTATCAATCTAAAAAGGCTACGGTCAATCTCGAATCCGTAATCGGAATTCAGATAATCCTGACTGGAGATTGAAGTGAGTACACAGAAAAAAAAATGGGGAGATAAAGTCAATCCCAAAAAAACATGATTTTATCTCGACATTCGGATTGAAATTTCAAGCAAAGGTCATTCTGGAGCCGAGATATCCGAGATCAAGTCAATCCAATTCGTACTTGGATTGAGAAAGTCCGGGATTGACCGACTTTTGACATCGCTTGAAATTGATTTAATCCCGGATGGCTTGATTTTATTTTTCTGTGTACGGATACACCATGTCAAAACGAAAAAGCGAAAGAAACTGAGAGGAAGAAAATCTCACTTAGCAATGCGCAAAGTGTCTCATTTTATGTGTCGATTTTTTCTACTATATTGCCTAACAATTCCCAAACAGACATTGCAATACTGGCATGAGCAGGAGGCTAAAGTCTGTTAAAGATAGAACCGGGGTAAGGAAACAACAAACGATCTCGAGACGGCAAGAACTTTGCTGGTTTGAAAATCAAAAAGATCGTTAAATAAATAGCATGGGGAAGCTTCAATAAAGAGATAAACTCAATCTCGATAATTTTTTAAACAATCCTTTGAATATCGAGCTCAATTTAACCTCGGGCAAACTTGCATCTAGCCGAAATCAAGATCAAATCAAGTACGAATTTCGAGCTTAAGTCAAAATCGGTTCTTCCTGATTTGAGGGAACGGATCAAGTCAAGTCCGGATAACAAGCTAAAATCAATCAATGTCGGGATCAAGACAAGAACTCAAGGACTGAAAAATACGAGATCAGAACAATCCTGTTCGTACTTGGAATGAGAAAACCCGTTTTTGACCGACTTCTGACATCGTTTGGGATTGATTTAGCCCCGAATATCTCAAATTTTCTGTACTTTTGGCTGCGATGGTTTGCCCACCCGGGAACAAGCCACTTATAATTGCACGGGATGCCCAGGACGAAGCCGCAAAGGGACATAGTTTGTGAGACAGTGAATAAAGAATGATGTATCAAAATGAAGCGACGTTTCTGGTGAATGTTTTGCGCGATTGTATAGATGAAAGTTCGATGAGATGGACGTAGCGCCATCTGTCATTCAACAAAACCCAAGTTATTTTATTCGTACGAACGAAAACGAACTTTTATACAAACACATTTATTTCCTATTTAAAACAATATTAAGACTATGTATCCTGCTTTCAAATCTTAGACGCTAAAATACATATATATATGCCACAGCAACTGTCCGCACTTTTAACTAACCTCAACAAATTTTTACAGATAAAAAAACCACCACCTTTGCCATCAAAAAGGAAACTTTAAGTTCAATTTGCTGCAATGACATGACAAAAAAAAAAAAAAACTCAACACTTCACCCACCCCTCGTCACTAAGTGTAACCTGTGATGGTCCTTATCTCCAAGCACTTACCTTGTTGCCAGATCCCGATGTACGAAATTCATTTGCTCCAAATGCTTCATGCCCGATGCAATTTGTGTGGCAATGTAGACTAAGCAGCCATAGCTATAAGAAGTTTGGGGGCATGAGAGAGAGAGAGTGAGAGAGAGCGGATGCGGAAGATGGCAACGTCAAATGAGAATTTGAAAAGTTTTCGCGTGCGACACCGGGGGGAGCAGCGTGGCGGAGGGAGTCAAAGTTAACGAAGTTTTTACATCCGTTGGCGCATGTTGTTGGTTGGTGGTTGGTTTCGGTTGTTGGATCGGTGTAATCATTGAACACGAGACCGGAAGTGTAGCGTCGGCAAATGGCGTCGGTACAGGAAACACGATAAAAACGCACGCAGCAACAGTAGCAGCAGCAGCAGAATGGCACCAAAGAAAAGAGAAAGGAAAACAGCGCAGCACACACACACACACACATTAGTTGGCCACGAAATTGGCAAAAAGGGCATAGGACTTACCTCAGGCTTTTGTTGGCCATCAGGCCACTTGTTTCGGCCACATGCTCTTGCAGGAATTGATTCAAATCACCCAAACAATTGGAATAGTCCTGAACAATGCAAATGGGTTCATCGCGCAGGCAGGCACCCACCAATCGGGCCACATTCGGATCATTGAGTCGAGCCAATTGTTTTGCCTTGCTGCGAAACTCTTTGCGCAGATGATCACTGGCGCCGGGTCGAAGGGTGGCCACAGCCACTAGGGTGGCGCTGTTGTAAAGAAATGGAGGGGAAGTGTGTTAGAAATAGAGCATCAAATGCTAAAAACCATTACTGCTATCAACAACTTCAGTTCTCATTTTGTCGCACTAAAAACTGAATGAAAAATGTGTAAATAAATATAAAACTTCTGCCATTTCATAACTGCATTTGGCCAAAACCGCAGCCAAAAGTACAGAAACAGATAGCACAGAGAAACAAGTTGTCAGACAGAATAGAGGTAAAAAAAATCAAAAAATCCTATAACAATAGTTGACAGTGACGAAAACCGCAATACTTTAATACAGACACACACACACAGGGGAGAGAAATGAAGGGAAATGGCACATCAGATGGTTAGATGAAAAGGCATAAACCAAAGTGAAAACGATACGAGTATGAAGCTGACATTTTGGTTGAGGAGTTGCAGGTAGTTGCACGAAATAATGCCAGGACTGCTGCGGCAACAACCGCACACGTTGCCCACAAAAAAGCTTATCAGAAATTCCATTATGAAAACTTGAACAACAAAAAGAACAACACGAGACAATTCCAGACGAGATGGGTTTTTTCGTGGCCAGGTTGTTGATTCCATTTTTGCCGTTTAATTGAAGCTTTTTATTGCACATTATGTATGGGGAAAGGGGCGGGGGGGGGCGGGGGGGGGGCGTGGTACGACATGCATACACGTGTAGCGTGGCTTTGATTTTCAACTTTTACCAAATGTCTATTACAATTTCCATCTGTGGTCTGGCAACAATAAAGTCCATCTGTTGTCTGATAACTGTCTATCCAGCTGTCTATTAATATTTTATCAGACTGCCACGCCCCATAAGGGAGAGGACAGTGCCAGGCTGAAGCACTCGAAGCCTGTCTCTCTCTCTGTGTGTGTGTGTGTGTGTGTTAATTATTTTGCATACAGCTGTCTGGACGATACTCTGCACTGGAGCTGTTTCCCCCAGTCACTGCTGCAGTTCGTCCCTGCAATATTACGTATACGTAATACATTTTGTGGCTTTCTAGCCGCAAAACTATTAAAGCCAGCAGGCAAATCGAATTGTTACATTTACTTATCACACACACACACACTCAGCAACAACTGCCGCAGCTGGCCCAGGAGTAAGGCATACTGGAGGCCAAGAGGCCTTCAGGAAGTTAGCCATAGCTTGAGGTCTAATTGATTTTTGCACCGAGAGATGCAATTGTCAATGACATGGACATATTTCAATTGGGCGGGAGCAAAGAGGTGGCTTGTGGTTGTAGGCAGAAGTAGAAGCTCGAATATGATAAATTGTTTTCAGGTTATAAGTAGACTCTGTTTTTTTTTTTTGGAATAGTTATTTATTTCAAAGCCTTTGAGAGGGTTTTAGACAGTCAAGAAATATAGAAAATATAGAATCTAGGTAAAAACCAGATAAAAAGTCGGTCAAACCCGACTATAATATGCTCGGTAGCAACGAAAGTGTATGCACAGTCTGAATATTGATCCAGTTTTTGGTCATAACTTGACTATCGGTAATACGATCATAAGCATTTCTTTGGCAAATAGTTAAATAATTCTGATTAGTAAAGAATGTCAGATATCTAAAGTTTTTTAATATTTTCGGGGCGTGGCTAGAATTTAAAATCATCTTGATCTGCCTGCAGATATAAGAAACGTATGTCTTATATATGTGGAATCTCTATCTCTTACCATCTCTGAGATGTGTTTGTTCATATGGACAGATTGATGGACAGACAGACGGACGGACCAACTGTTGGTGCTGATCAAGAATATATATACTTTATAGGGTCGGAAATAATTCCATCTGGCTGTTACATACTTTTGCACAATCTTACACAGAGAAAAAAGTTGAACGAATCACTTAAGAACAAACGCTCTTGAAACAAAATGTATTCGTTCTTGAGTTTTCAAGAATTTCGCTCTTAATATCGAGCTAAATTCGTTCTCAGCTTCGAGCTTTTAGGCGAGTGGAGTGAGGTAAAGAAACTAAGAGAGGAGAGCAAGCACATTTGAGAGAATAGCGCCAAGTCTGCTCTTTTGTATTTGATGGAAGAGGGGTGCAATCGATTTTTGCACTCATGTTGCCATGAAATTCCCAACCAGTTATGGCATTGCTGGCATGGAGAGACCCCTGTTCGCCTGACAGTTGACAGGCAAAGACTGGTATTGTATTCCTCGAGCCGGCTTGAAAATTTTCAATGAAATAAATTTTAACACAATGAAAAGGAACAACTGATTTTAAATTGGAATCTTTAAAGCTCTTGATTTAAGAGTAAACAATCTTAATCTTGAATCTGATGAGCTCTTGATACTAGAAAGAACGTTTTCAGTTTTGGACAGTGCTGTATGCTCTTGATTCAAGAATGAGCGATCTTGAATTTGAGTATCTTTAGCACTTGATTCAAGAACTATTCTGCTTGATATGAGAATGAAAAGAAAACCGGGATCAAAATGTATACTTGGATCAAGAATTTTGCTCTTGGATGGAGAATTTTTACTCTTATGAACCATTGATCTCGAGAATTCTTGAACCAATTATGAAATTCACTATTTTTTCTTTGAGCGTAAAATACTTTGTGTTCCTTTGGCACAGAGTATACAAATTCTTACTTTAAGTACTATTTGTTCAGTCTCCAAATAGTTGATTGAAATTATCTACATATACACTCAGAGAAAATATAGAGAATTTCATATTTTGATTTTGGATTCTTTATCCAAGTATAAATTTCCCTCGTTTTTCTTGATCCAAGAGCCTCAATACTTGCACCAAGTACTAAACATTCTCAAAGCACATATAAAAATTCTTAAATCAAGTGTTAAGCATACTCAAATTCAAGATTGCTCATTCTTGAATCAAGAGCATACTGCATTGTCAAAAACCAAGAATATTCATTCTAATGTCAAGAGCTCATCAGGTTCAAGACCTGAACACAGTAATTGAAGAAACTGTAAATCAATACTGAACCTAATTCCTTCTGCCATAAATCGCTGTGAGCTCATGCATCCTCACAACGAAATAAAAAGTCAGTTCTGCTCTACCCAAACAAGTGCATTTCAAATGGAAAGCCCTGCCGTTAACATGCCACGCATTTTAGGCTCCACTTTTAACCCCCCTCCCACATATCCCTAAATCTCTGGAATCTCGATTAGAGCGCCTAACAAACAGCAAATAGCAAACAGCATTCGGTACTTACTTCAGCACATTTGTTTCGCACAAATGCAGTTCACCAAACACGCCCGAGCCCAACTTCTCGACTATGACCAGCGACTGACGTGGAAATTCCTGCACTTGGCAATTGGCTAGCTCCTCGTTGATGTCGGCAAAATTAGCGCTCATATCCAAATTGTAATGATGCGGTTTGCCCACTGCCGCTCCAGTGGGCGTGGTAGCTGCCGTTGTCGAGGAGCTCAAACTCAATGAACCGCTGCTTTGGGAGCCTGGTGGCGGTCCCGGCGTGAGCGTCATGGGCATAGTGGCGGGCTTGCTGCAAATTGGTGTGGCTGCATAATATTTCTCCGGTGGCGGTGGCACGGGTGGAGGTGGTACACCGGTGGCACCAACCAGAGATGCATTAAGTGAGTTGCGTGGATTGCCCGAAACTGTGCCAGCGGCGGCAGCAGCAGCAGCAACAACAACAGCGGCAGTTGTAGCAGAAGCCGAATTGGGCAACAGCTGCTGCATGTGAGGAACCGCATAGTCCTGGCACACAATATCCGGTACATCTGGATAAGAAAAGTAATGACAGTAAGAGCGCTTAGATGTTTTCTCTAAAAATAGGTTGTTTGTAAGATTAACACATATAGATTCGGCTTAAGGCATTATTTTACTGCGATTCTGAAACGAATTTCCACAACTAACAAAGAAAAACGAAGTAAAAGAACGTGCTCACAGGAGGAGAAATTTGAAATATGGTTTAGAAATTAGATTCCCTACAATCTATCTTTACCCGCATCAAAAAGTACAACTCTGGACAAGTTTGGTATCGGATCAGCTAGCATCTTTTCACCTTTTTTGAGGTCCCCCAACACACCAATATGGATGCCTTTGGATTTTATTTGTTTTTATACCCTTGCAAAGGCTATTATAATCAGGGAATCACTCCGAATCTTATTTTGGTTCCATTTCCGGTTCTGATTTTTAATGAAACTAATGTTTCCTTTAAAGGTCCTGTCTAGGTTCTAGCTTATAGTATTTCGGTATTCGGTTCCGTATCCCAATACTGACCCATCCAAGACCCGTCTTGGACTTAAATGCCTTAAATTCATATTGTGATACCTTTTATGTTTGTTTTAAGGAGAGCCTTTTAGTAAGTATTGGCTACCGTAGATATTATCTTATCAAACTATTTTCTAGCTTTTAAAAATTCTATCCCATGTAGTTTTCAGATTTTTGCAAGCGAAGACACACCATTTAAAATAAATGAGTTTCAAACAGATCTGAATGGTGCGTCCAACTATAGATACTTAGCATATTTTTGGGCGGTAGATATTTTAACGATTTTATACACTTGTCTAAAAATGGTATTTCTCCCCTTAAAAAAACCACTGAAATATTTGGGTTAGTTTATTTTAGAGGTAAGAGTAAATATTTTACGATATTATCTAAAAGAGTTAAAACAATAGTAAATGTTTACCACAAACTGTGGGGAAAGAGTCAAAATATGCATTTGAAGCATGTGAAAATGCAAATCTCTGACATTTGTAAAGGTACATAAGAAAGAAAGAAGATGAAAAAATCTGTCAACATTCTAACAATCTGTTCGAAACAAAGCCTTAGACCGAACGTTACACTTAACGACAGGACCGAATCAACGGATCTAACCATCATCACATAGTTAGAGGTTTTGCAGAACTTGGACATTGTTAATATTAAGCCGATTAAACAGATTTTCAGTATTTGATCGTAGTACGCAGACTTTATATTATAGATGCCATTATAGCGATCGGTCGGAAAATGGGTCCTAACAGAAAAAAATAGAGGAAAGTTAACTTCGGCTCGGCCGAAGCTTGTATAACCTTGCAGCGCGTTTTTGAACTAATTTGAAAAACATATCCACTGAAAACAAACAAGTTTTTCTCCATAAGACAACTTTTCTGACTCTACTTTTGTATGACAGCTGTACTATATAGATGTCCGATCTCGACCAAACTTAGTGGAATCATGGAAAAGCATAGGAAACTAAGAAATACAAATTTTGGAGGCGTTTTCTTTGAAAACAAAACAGGTTTTCTCACTTAAACTAGTTTCTCGACCGATCATTACTATGGCAGCTATAACCTATAGTCATCCGATTTTGAAAAAACTTTGAAGAATTGTGTGAAAGCTTATAAAATAAATATATGCCAATTTTAAAGAGGTTTACATTGAAAACAAAAAAGGTTTTTTTTCTTACTAAGACTATTTTTCTAACCTTACTTTTCTATGGCAGCTATACTATATAGATGTCCGATTTTGACCAAACTTGGCAGAATCATAAAAAAGCATAGAAAACTAGTAAATGCGGAGTTTGGAGACGATTGCATTGAAAACAAATAAGTTTTTCTCACTAGAACTAGTTTTTCGACCGATCGTTCCTTTGGTAGCTATATGTTATAGTCATCCGATCCGGCCGGTTCCGACAAATGTGCAGCGTATTTGGACCAGAAGACTTCGTGCAAAGTTTGGTGGCGATAGCTTTAAAACTGACGGAGAAGATAGCATAGAAACAGACGGACGGACAGACGGGCATGGCTATATCGACTCAGCTCGTCATGCTGATCAAGAATATATATACTTTATTTGGTCGGAAATGCTTCCATCTATGCGTTACAAACATCTGGACAATTTCAATATACCCTCTGCAAGGTAATAAAAATACCATCAATGAAAGCTCCTAAAACTATGCACTGGAAAAGCGAAATGGTTTTAAAAATTCTTAACCTGTTCTGGGACTTAGCTCATTTCGAATTTAGAGGAATACCAAATACACAGTACACCCAAATGAGTGAATTTCAGGGAAATTTCAATATAGACCTTTGAGTTTACATAAGTTTGCATTGCGTGCGCGAAGTCCACGAGCAAACATTGCACACAGTCAGCACTCACATGTGATATCAAAGGTCCACATTGCAAATTTCCCTTACTTTCACTTGTATGACCGTTACGCCTCTTCTACATAGAATCTGTTACATAAACAAATATATAGTTGAATAAATTGTGGGTTTATTTGAAACATGGGCGGTAATTAGAAATTGAGAAATGGGCCTTTAGTTGTGTCATTAACATTATGAGAAACAGTATGCTGCGACGTGAACTTTTCACTCAGATTTTAGTACGCTGTTCGCTGTCATTTTCGCTCTCTGAGTTCTATTTACTATATTTATGTCTCTAACTTATCTAAATACGGTTTTTTGCTGTGACAACTCAATATGTTGTTCATGCCACTTCGCTCTCAATGGACTCTTTGCTAATTCCTAAATGATCATTACCTTTGGAAAATTTTCAGTCTATTTGTGCCTTAATTTCATTTCTGTCTTCGGCTATTGTGTTTGTCTTTGAATATCTTATTTTGTTTTGGTAAGATCATGCAGCACAGCTATTATGTTAATGTCGACGTATAAACGTGTGAGTATATCGTCTACTCATCTGTTCTATCATCAGTATACTTCTCTTACGACTAACTCGATGCCCCTCTATTGAGGGCCGCATTGCAATAAGCCAACTTAACTGATAAGAGAGTAGTTCAAGCATTTACCATTTTTGCACAAACAAGCTGCTTCTAGGCATATGTACAATATAGGCTTAGTTTTCCCAGTTTCCTCTCATAAATTGAAACTATGGCAGGCCACAAAGTGCAATGCTTGTATTTAATTTCTTTTTTTTTCTTTTCGCATTCTCTAACAGTTTTCTCACTTCCATCGCACTCGTTTCTATCTCGCTCTCCATCTCTCTTTCGTTTTCATTTGTCTTGTCCAAGACTTTTGTGCCTTCAACTTCAAACTTTTCCCATTTAGAACCTTTTGGGAGATGAGAGAGCCCGAGATCCTCCAGGGCAAGACAAAATGGCGTGTGGCAAAAAACTAAATGAAATTAATTGCAACTTGGCGTTAGTGTTGTCTCGCTCTGGCACTTGCATACAGAGTCAGAGACAAGTTTTAATTTTATTGTTGTTGTAATAACATTATTTAGTTGGTGGGTGTGTGTGTGTGTGTGTGAGGCCCATTGTGTCTGTCTGCTTGACTGTCATTTTTGCATTCGTTGTGCCCAAAAAGTACAAGAAAAACATAAAATAACAGACAGAGTTGGAATGAAAGAGCGATAGGGAAGGAGACAGAGCGAGAGAGAGAGAGAGAGACACTCAACAAACGTTAATGACAAAACTTTTCGACGACTGTGCAAAATTCGTATGCAAGTTTCCTTGGAATATGCATGTGTGTGTTGTCTATATGAATGTCTGTGTATTTGAGCAATCAGTGCCTTAGTTTTGCAGTTGCTCTGAAGTTTTGTGGCCTTACGTTTTCAACTTGCAAAAAATTGTGGAAATTTCTTAAATGCGCTACGCTTAATGGGGAATATGTGAATGGTCACAAAGTGGAAACTAAATTTATTAGATTTAAGAAAAACGTTTTTTTAAATTTACAAATCCTCCACCACATTCAATTATCTGCACTGAAAAGCACTTACAACTTCTTCGAAGGTGTCTCCCTTGGTTTTTAATAAAATGAAAAATAAATTAAGTAAGAAACTTCCAAAAAAAACTTGCTAAATGAGCAAATAGAAGTAAGTTTCAAGAAATTTGAGGAATTCGCTCAAAGTTCCACATATTCAATCCACCATATTCGCTGTCAAGTACCGCACACACACACACTCAAACCACCCCGAAAAACGCCTGCCCCAAACTTCAATTTGGGTTGCACCGACCCGACCCGCTTTTAAACTACTTTCGTGCTTGGGCTCACGCTTATTCTTATTGCCCTGTTTATTTGCATGCAATGTTATTATGAGTTGGTGGCGGGCGGCAGGACTCTCTCTCTCTCTCTTCCTCCTTCCTTAGTTTTTCAGTGTTTTTACTTTTCAGTGCAAATTGGCAGTTGACTTCAGAAAATAGACTTTAATTTGAGCGAGTGAGTTGAGTTGTTGCAGTTGTTGAAGAAGTTTGGCAGTCGGGAAGAATAAAGTTTCAAGCACTCAATTTGAAGCGCGCAACTGTGACGAGCCGCCTGAGGGGTGGCGGGCCAAACTTATAATTTATTTGAGCTAAATTAAATTATTATGGCAAGCCGGCAGACAGACAAAGCGGATAAAGGAGAGCGAAAGGATGACAAATATTTGCTGCCCAGTTGTAAAATGCACCCAAAGGCAACATCAGCAGAACTTTTTGGCAAATGACTCGAGCGCCTGCAAGGCGTGCCATAAACGAAGTTGATGCGAAATGAGGGATGGGGACACTAAAGGAATGTGAGCAAACAATGTGAATGTGAATCGCCTGCATGCATGTTGTCGATTTTATGCGACGCAGCAGCCTCCCTCCCTCCCTCCACACAAAGGGGAAAAGCGCAAGAGTCCGAAAAATGTGTAGCATGCCTTCAGGCGCAAACATAAAGGGGCGGGCGAGGGACTGGGAAAGACATTAGAATTCATTACAAATTACGTTACAGAGGTCGTAACTCCTAACTGCAGGTCCATGTCCAAAGTGGCAATTAAAACTGTGCACATGTTTTGTGGCATAAAAAAGGCTTAGCCGAGCGAGCTGAAAGATGCGAGAGGTTTTTTATGAAGTAAAGATGAAGTTTTGATACTCTTGGGACGAACTTGGAGTTTTCCAAAAGTTAATGTCGTAAATAATTTTATGATTTAATACAACTAGTATGCCCTGCTTAAATGGTTTAGTGCTTTACACAAGGCTACAAAACCTTAATATTTTTTTAGCATATTGATCTACAGTTGATTTTTGTGTGCTGCACACGAATCTGTTTTCGGAAATTCATTTTTACATCGAGATTTATGGTAATTTGAGCTTAAATGTGCATGGGCCAATATAGGCATTTTAGAAACATGCCAGTAATTATCCTAAAACTAGGTTCATCGAGCTTATTAAGCATAAAAGTGGCGCGGGCTCGAGCTCTTGACTGAATAAGAAAGATTAGGGCTGCTGTCCTGTTATATTTATATAACCCGTTACTCAGGGCAATTAGTGTTTAATAACCTAATGCGGCTCACATAAGTATGCCACGTTTTTTTAACTCCGCCATTTGTTATCCGATCTGTATGAAAATATGCGAGATTGTAGGTATTGCCCACATACACCACTCTGCAAAATCTGAGCTCAATATCTTAAAATATGTAGGAGATATTCAACTTTATTTACTCGGGGGGCGTGACCAAAATTTGAAAAAAAAATTAATCTGCGTGCATACATAACTAGTCTACATTTAAAATTTGTTGGCTCTAGCTCTTCTAGTCTCTGAGATCTAAATGTTCATACAGACAGACGGACATGGCTATATCGACTCGAATGTTGTTGCTGATCAAAAATATACAGGGTGCGCCATATAAAGTGTCGGTATGGCAACACTGAATAACTTTGACATTTACCAACCGATTGCTTTTGTTAGACATGTTTTGGAAACATCAATCTAGTACAATTTTGACCATGGAACGCTTCACACCAAAACAACGTGCCGAAATAGTGACGCTGTTCATCGAAAATAATCGTTCAATTGTGCTAACAAATTTTGATGACCGATGAGACCCATTTCACGCTTTCTGGTGGTGTTAATAAGCAAAATTGTCGCATATGGGGCACGGAAAATCCACACCGCATCCATGAAATACCTTTACACGACCAAAAAGTGACTGTTTGGGCCGGTATCAAAAAGAGGCGATATTGACTGGCCACCCAGATCTCCAGATTTGACCGCCCCAGACTTCTTTTTGTGGGGCTATTTAAAAAGCAAGGTTTACGCCAGCGATCCACAGACCATTGAAGAGCTTAAGGCCAACATTCGTGCCGAAATCGCCACTTTATCGACTGAGACGCTCGAAAAAGTGATGGATAATGCAGCAAAAAGGGCACATTTTGTTGTGGCCAATAAAGGCGGCCACTTGATTGATGTTGTGTTCAAAAAGTAGTCGAAATAAATTGTACAGGACCAAATTAAAGGAACAAGATCAACATATAGCAATCGGTTGTTTGTTTTAATATTTATTCAGTGTTGCCATACCGACACTTTATATGGCGCACCCTGTATATACTTTATGGGGTCGGGGATGCTTCATTCTGTCTGTTACATACATTTGCACGACTTTAGTATACTATTTTTACTCTTCGATTGAAGAGTATAAGTGTACGAGATATCCCGGCTAAAACCAATCAAAAACGTTATCAGAACTTGGTCAATTCCGGACTTTCTTAATCCCAGTACTAGGCCAGTAGACCCTTGAGAGCTTGACTTTAGCATGAAATAGGCCTTATTTAACAACACAAGGAATTGCTTTTAGTTTGTTATCAAAACTCAACCTATAGGCTTCGGCCGCATTTGTTAATGGTAATGGAATGGCCATGCGTAAAGCGATTTGCGCATAACGAAATTGCACCAACAACGTTATAGGTGTCTCTCTTCTCTTTTCCTTCCATGCCTCTTGCAGAATTGAATACAACTACAAATTATCATGCGATCACCAGAGAAACTTGCTCTCTGATCAATTTTTACTAATCTATATCCGGAACTCTAGGGATACGGCTACTTGAACTACTTGACGTATCATATATTGTAGCATTAGAGCGGCCATTAAAACGACAAAATGGAAAAATCTACGTCTCAGCATTCCCAAAGCTAGTTTTTGATGTACAATTAATAATTGCGAAAACCAAAAAGTTTTCTTTTAATTTTAAATGGGCGCTTCAAAGTTATGAAATAAATTAATCATACGATCCGTGAACCAAATACAAATTTTTACAACGAAAACTTTAGTTCATTTCAATTATTGTCATTTTCTGAAATTCAAAAAAACTAAAAGGCAACTAAATTTTTTGTAAATATGAAAGAAGAAACTTCAGTGTTTTTGGTCGGCTTATTGAAACTATTTTTCGATAGTAAGTGTTCCTTGCCAACGAAACGGTGTGTGCTACCTACATTTTTATCCGGAACAAGATGCATACAACTTTCGGTCAAGGAAAGTGCGGTTGGATATTTTTGAATTGTACCAGGAGGATGTTCATTTGAAAAAGAATTTTCATAAAACAAAAGAGCTATTCAGAAGGAACTAAATCGACAAGGCTGTTAATGTGGTTTAAGAATACTATATATATATAGTAGCTAATGTGGTAGGAGATGCTTCCTTCTAAGCTTTAAAAACGACTGGACAATTTGAATATACCATCAGTGTATTGGTGAGAGATATTTTTTGGCTCTCGGTTTCTTTCGCTCTTTCGTTTTGACATTGGAAATTTGTACTTACGTCAATATCGAGTCAGAAGTCATTTGATTTTCGAATTTGGAATTTTGATTTGGAATAAAAATTGTCATACCCCGTTTATACACAAATACATATTCACGAATTCTGCCCCTTAAGGTATGCTATATATATGATTATTAATAATTATGGGGCAAATATTAAAAATAGACTCCATAATTATTAACATTCATAAATATAGCATACCTCGAGGTGCAAAATTTATGAACTTGTGTTTGTGCATAAACGGGGTATAAGAAACGTATTTCAAGACTGCTTCAAGAATTTCGTACTTGAATTAAGCTTGAACATTTACGTATCGTAATTGAAAATGCAATCCGATTGTTAAGTGAATCTAGTTCGGGAGAAAAAGACGACGAAATCTAGCAACAAGTGATTTGCTCTTTATGCTAACCTAAGATGTTGTGACTAGAGTGACTTTCTTGTTTGTACGATACAAGATGGAAACCCCAGCCTTATATAGTACAATATTATACTCCATACTCCAACTCGGTATCTAACAGTATTCTTTTACCAAAATTAAAATTTGGAGACTCACAAAGTTGGGCGACCCCAAATTCAGTGAAAAGTTTCTAACCAACTGCCGACAAAGCAATTCAAAATTATGACCTGGGGTGCGAAAAACGCGTTTTCCTTCCTTGTTCTTCATCCCTACATTCTGCTGCCCCGCTGTCCCTGTTTGTCCTGCAGGACCTCCAGCAAACAGTACACCGAAGTTTTTGAATGCATGTTGTGCGCTAAATTAAGCATTGCTTCGTACAGTTCAGTTCGGTTAGTGTTTTTTTTTCCTCCATCTTTTTTTTTTGCGCAAAAACATTTGCATGTCCTGTCACAGACAGGACCCCAAAACATCAAACTCATCAGCTGCGACACCAGGCAGCATCAGAAGAAGCGGCAGCAGATGGAGTCAAGTGCCCATGCTGCGAGCGCCCGGTTTATGGCCCATGGCTATGGCAACACATCATTGTCAAACTCATTCCAGGACTCACCTGTATAGTCCGGCGTTACATGCTGACGCTGCAGGTCATTCATGGAGCAGGCGCTGGCCGCACTCGTGTACATGTTCACATTGAAGGGCTCATGGTACAGACTATTCTTGTCAATGGACGACTCATTGTCATCCATTGTTGTGACCACCTGAGGGAAAAAATTGCACCAGGGTTTTAGTGAGGAAAAAAGTGCGGTGTTCGGCTATATCTTTTTTGTTTGCCGGCAACTACAGTTTTTAATCATGATTTCTGCATATGGGCCAGGCCAGGGCATGTGCGCTGGGAATTTGTTTTTTTTTTCCCTGCCCTTCTGCTTTTTTGCTCCTCTGATGTTTGACATGCATTCTGGGTGGCCGGCCCGGTGGGGTCAGGTCACTCACTTACCTTCAAGACACCATTGCCATTCAGACGCTTATCAACGCCACCCAGCGTATCCGGATTGAAATTGTGCTGAAATGCATCCAAAACGTTGCCACGTCCGCGTCCGCGCTTATTTCGTGCTATTATCAGCAATATAATGGCGACAAGCAGCAGAATAATCGTTGCCAGCACTGTGATAATGACGCCAACGAAACTGGTTTCCGGTTCCTGATGGTCAATGGGTTTGGGGGAGATAACTGCAAGGAGCGGGGAGTAGAGAAGGAAACACATTTCGTATATTTGTTTTGGTTTTGTTTTTTTGTACTTGTTATGAAAAACATTGCACATTTTCTTGCCATATTTTTCAAGCTTGGTTGGGTTTATTGTCTACATTTTTCAATTGCCTCCAAAGCTTTTGTTTACAACTTCAGGGTAAATGATGAGTGGGGGCAGAGGGCAAAGGATAATGAGCCCGATGCCCTGTGGAGAGTGGGGTGGGCTAAGTAATATTAAGGAATTTTGCAGTGATTGCAAAATATGGTTGTTGAGTTCACGAGCAAGGAATTTAATCAGTGAAAATGCTGGGCAATATTATTAAGAAAATGTTACATAAAATTCCAGTTTCCGGTTGTCCATAAATATACAACAAAATATCATGATAATTGCCCTTAAATGTATGCAAATATTATTTCAGCTATCCGGTTATCACTCAGATTGTGATCTTTATTAAGAGAAAGAAGATCCATTCGGAATGTGTGTTTCTTTATGTAATTTTATTTGTATTATAATATCCATTTCCTATATCATTTTGAGGATGGATGAAAATCAAGGATTAAATGTATATTTTAATATTTGAAAAAGGGGTACTAATTGATATCCTTTCCAAATCATCTGAAGAATCATCATCAACTATTCTTTTTTCTCTGAGTACAATGTACATATTAAAAAAATGTTTATCTTTATAAAAGAGTGTACCCTGACTAACTCACTGACCGATTGGCAAACTATGCACAGCCCTTAGGTTAAGAGATAAAAGAGATATTTAATTTTTTCAAGTTAGAAACCATTTATCATCTGATTGACCTAAAAATAAGATCTGAACTTGGAAAATCGGCACTCAGAGTGGGAAAACACCCGGAAAATTTTGTATGGAAACAAGAATACATCAATCGATTGACTTTAAACTCGGTTTGTAAGAATGGTATGAAAATTAGTTTGTGAAAAAAAGGTAAGGCCAATCGTTACCTTTGTGAAAATTGGTTTCTTAGGTCTATGAGCCAGATATGTGGGGAAAACAGTGCACATGCTTTGCAAAATTACACCCAAAGCTTGAAAAATGCCTATGTTTGTTGGGTTTAAGTCCAATATATATTTTCAGCGAGACAGTTGGAATCAAAATATTATTTTTAGGCTGATCTACTGATTCTCTTGTCGTGACCTCATGTGAGATGGGTGAAAAATACCTTAACTGTGAGTGGGCAGCCTACTTTTTTTTTTAACCTTTTCATATATTTTTGCGATTCTCAGATTAAATATTACACTTGATATCTCATTTGAGAAACTTTTATGCGATATTAGACAAGAGAAAATACAGCTTTATGGACTGGGCTTGAATGAGTTAAAAATGAACCTTAATTTTAGCTCAATCTTTATGAAATTTGGTTTGTTAGTTCTAATTATTGAAAGTTCCACCACCAAGGTCAGAAAGCTTTTTCCAGTATTTTAAAGGTATAATGCTTATTCTAATTGAATTTGGTATTCTATACACTAATCTAGTTTTGGAAATGGTCCATCACGTAAAAATTGCATTTTACCTCTTTTAGACAAGTTTTCAGCGGAATCTATACTGTTGCTCTAAGTTTCTTTGCTGATATCGTGAAGAATTCCTTCTAAACTTAAAAACAAACTATTCCAAATAGTTCTCTAGTTTTTTAAGATACACCATTTAGGGCAGACTTCACACTTAGATAAACTCGCAATTTACTTTATTAGGATTTGTAAGATTATGTGAAAGATAGTGCATTGTGGGGGATTTTAAAGCGGCCCTTAAAATAAATGTCCTCAAAATTATTAAGTTGGCTACTGTCCAAAAATATGCTCTGCAAAATCACTAAGGTTGGCTAGGGATTTGTTTTGAATTCCTATGAAAATCTTTAACATCTTTATCTGCATCCACGGCGGCACAAAATATTGTAATTTTTAACATATGCACTTAAAATGGTATTTCTTCGCTTGAAAAAATCGCAGATATATGTGTAATACCTTATTTAAAAGCATGTATGCAGATTTAAAATCAAATTACCGAAAATCTAAAAGTGTTGGATAATTTTTTTGAAGTAGATTTATGTTCAGACAACGAAAATCATCTAGAGTGACCAACAATCATTTAATATACTGGACCTTGTTGCCTATTGTAATTGTGACCCTTTCATCGGGCTTCAAGCTAGGGATGCCGGAAATGCTTTTGTTATCGCATACTTCCCAGCGGCGCAAAAGCACATTATTCGATCCATATACTCTTTCACACTTTGGGCGTACAACAGAAATCACGTCTGCTTTAGATTACAACTGTGTACATTAGGAATACATATACATTTAAGAATCATTTGGAAATTTTTATTTTGTTTGGAGCTGTATACAAAATACTTTACAACCTGGGACACTGTTAAGTGCTAGCTGTATTGGATTATAAGTCTCTACGCACAACTGTATATTCGAAACGTAGTAAGGGTTACATTACTTGGGTGCCTACTGTAATGCATGTTGTGGACTTACCTCATTCAGCTCTGCGCCGCTGGATTATATCGGATACTGAATATTTCTAGGTGATATTTTTGATTCAATTTCTTCAATGTTTCATATTGAAGTAGGCTAAATTTTACAATTAACATACATCTTTATGTTAAAATAAGGGAGCAACAACTGATAATATGATGGTTTTGTGTGTTGCATCTTAAAATAACAACTTTTAAGGTTCATCCAATTGTCCATATTTCAAAATAATTTCATTCAAAATTAGAACTCATGGAATTATTATTTAAAATAAATTCTTGAACAACTCTAAGCTTGTTTTAATCTATCCATCTGCTGCGAAAAGGGTTCGGTTCGAAGAATTATTTCAGTCAGTTTGTTTCAGAACCTCAGCAAATATTTCCATTTATTATCCGGAAAAATATAAAATGTATTTCTGAATCGAAGCATTATCATTTCAAAACTTCGCACACAGAAAAAAAGATTCATTTGGAATGGAAATTTCTTAATATTCCTTTTTTGACGTTGAAATATCCATTTTCATATCCTTTGGATGATTTTCAGCTCCGTTGGATACAAATTTTAGATCCATTTAACATTATATAAATATTGTAACATTCAATATGCTAACCAAAATCATTCAAGTGCATATCCATCTCTGTGCATATGTCAAGCGGTGGCAAAACTTATTCAACTTTTTAAGGTTAGGTAGAGTCATGATTTTAGTAGCTTCTTTAGCTAGATGCTTTATTAATTTTTTTTGTAATATCTCTATTATCTAAGGTTCTGTGAAAAAAAGCCCAACGGGCTCGAAGCGTGGACCGAACCTTTTCCACGATTTCAAAGGGTTTGCTTGATATTTTGTAGTGTTTTGGAGCTTTGATTTCAAGATTTTGAACTCAGAACCCACGACCACTGGCACAATAGCAAACACACTAACAACTGCACCACACCCGACTACAATGGTATAGTATCGATACTTTTGCAATATTCGGCAACCCTGCTTCAAACTGAACCTTATATTGGCTTTTGCAGCTAAGCGGATTAAGCCATCCAAGTGAATATCAAAAATTTGGACGGAAATTTGCAATGTGGACAAACGATTGTACTACTGTGAGCAAAAAGTAAGGTGAAAGGGTCAATTTAAACTTCGCGGGCCTAACAATTCGGGCTAGTTCTTTTTTTTTTGAGTTGGCAGGACTGTTGATGACATCTGTGCCAAATTTCATGTGAATGTCATTATCAGTAATATAATTACGCTTGTGTTTTCCAAACGACCAAGATTGCATTTTTCGATTTTTACAATGTCTGAGCAGAGAAGTGCCATCAAATTTTGTTTGCGGAATGAAATTTCGGCTGCGGAAACGTTGAGGATGTTGCGGAAGGCCTTTGGTGATTCTACCATGTCACAAAAAAAATGCTTATAAGTGGTACAAAGACTTCAAAGAGGGTCGAGAACGCTCCGGACGACCATCGACGTCAACAGATGACCAACACGTCAATGAAGTGGAGGAATTAGTACGCAAAAATCGTCGGTTGACTGTTAGAGACCTTACTGATATAATCGGAATATCAGAAGGATCTGTGAAAACCATTTTGAAAGACCATTTGGGCCTACGAAAAGTCAAATCTCGTTTGGTACCGAAAGTTCTCAATTTCTTGCAAAAAAGTCATCAAAAATATTCGCCTGATTTGGCTCCGTGTGACTTCTGGCTATTCCCAAAACTCAAGAGACCACTTCGGGGAACGCGTTTCGAGTCGATTGAGGAGATAAAAGCAAAATCGAAGAAAGCGCTGATGGCTATACCGGAAAGGGACTATTTTGCATGTTTTGAGGATTGGAAAAAACGTTGGCATAAGTGTATTTTATCGGGAGGGGATTACTTTGAAGGGGATGAAATTGATTTAGAAGAATAAATAAAGATTTTTAATTTTTTTTTTTTTTTACAAACAAATTCACCTTACTTTTTGCCCACAGTAGTATATACAGGGTGTCCCGGGAACTTTTACAAGTATTTGAATGCCCAATAGAAAACAAAGAGAGGAACATTTTTTGTTCTTGCACCATGTGTCTAAATTGCGCCGTTTATGAGTTACAGTGATTCGAAGTAAATGCAGTTTATTTCGAAACAACTTGCTTTAAAATTCATTAAAATTTATTTTGACAATCAAATTCGAATTTTTGAAAGAAAACTCATAAGTAACAAAAAAATTGACAATCAAATTCGAATTTTTGAAAGAAAACTCATAAGTTACAAAAAAATTGTACTATTAAACAAATCAAATATCCACATTGATATTTCCTCTTGCTCTTCACTTGTATGGCCTTAACTCATCTTTTTCAGTTATAAAGTCTTTGGCTATACTGATGGCAGAGCAGTGAAACTTGTCGGTCTTAAAGTTAGCTTTCCTCTAGCATAATTTAAATTGCTTTTATCATGATATTTTGGGTGTTTATATATGTTTTGACATGATCTCCTCAAAATGAATCACAACTGACAGGCAAATTCAATTGTCAGGGCCATCCATCAATTTGTCTCTTACCTTGTGTGGTATGTTGACTCCTTTCGCCACCGCTGCTGACCGCTCGGCCAACTTCATCGCGTTGCAGCGGATATTCTGATGTGTCCGGCATTCTGGCGCCGCCACCATTTGAAGATGGCACATTGAGCAGCTCCTCATCCGTGAAATTGCCTGCAACGGGTACTGTTTTTGGGGATGGAGGGGCGAGAAGAGAAAGAGAGAAGAGTTGAAAATGTGGGTGAGCCAAGAGCCGAGAGCAATGCAGCTCATTTGCAAGCTAAGTAGGCTACAACAGAGACAGCCAAGATGGCAGCCAACGGCAGGTGATGGAATGGGCGTGGCCATGTGACAGCTGCCCGCCCCCGCCTTGATAAACTGCTTCACCAGCTAATGGGTCTGTGCGAGCAATTAGGGAGGAATGGAGAGTGCACAGCTAGCAGCGCGCGATTATTATGATGATAAATGAGTAGCGCCCAGACTCTGCCATGTCATAGCAAGAGAAAAAAATGAAAGAAGGAAGGAAAACGACAAGTTGAGTGCCAATTAGTGTGTTGCATACTTTTCGGTGTCGCCATCAAACTGAACTGGAATACGCTTTAAGGTGTTGAAGCGGATGCCTGGGCATTTGCATTGTTTGCCTGTTGACTTTTGTCGCCCCCATCCAGACGCAGACAAAAACAGAAACCAGAACCAACCAGACAGTCGTCAATAACAACTGTTTACCCAAAAAGCGGACTGTTGACTCTGTTTTTGCTCCTTTTCGGGCAAATGCATTTCCGCCTCGAGCGTTTGTTGAACTTCTCCTTTAAAAATCACAAAAAAAAAGAACGCACAATTTTGTATAAATTTAAAACAAAAACACCAAATCCTGAGGGATATGCAAATTTCTCCAGCTCTTGGCATTGATTTTGAACTTGTTTTTTGTTCGAGGCTAGGAAAAACTTTTCTGTTTACTTTTGTGTGTTTGAATTTGCTATGCAAATAGCAGCGTTTGCAACAACGAACAGTCTTTTTCCTTTTTTTTTTTGTTTTGTTTCAATTCGAAGTTGGTCTGTTCTGGTCTACACATTGCTTTTTTGGTGGAGAAAAACTAGACGGCAGCGTCATATGTTGGGCGAAGCTAAGCGTAAATATGTTAATTTGTTGCGATAGAAAAAATGTTAATGTGAAAGTAGATAATAGAAAAAGAAGAGGAATTTTTGGAAAATTTAACTAGCATAAAATTGAGTACTTTAATTGGACAAAGTTGAGGAATAAGTATAATGAGTTGATTTGTTATGGCTTGAGTCAGATACGCCTTGAGACAAATACATGTCAAAGCTGTTTCAAACTTAGTTTATTACTACCTTTGTACACACAAAATATATCATGCTTAATGCCCTTAAAAGTATGCTATGTTATATGAAACCATAATTTTTGGCAAGTATGTATTTTATATTGGTTTTAATTCAACATTTTGTTCAATCTGAGTGTATATGCAGTGTCGAATATCTATGACAGACTTACAAGGGCTTAAAATAAATACATCATAGCTTGGGAAAATAAAGTTTGCATACTTTGAAGGACATTAATCAGGAATAATTTGGTGCTTATAAACACCGAATACCATGTCACCGTCGATATACCCTGGAGACCATTTGCTAAAAGAAACGAGAGCGTAAGTTAAAGTCGGCCCTGCCCGACTTCGAAATACCCGTTACTCAGCTCAGCTCGGATAAGTATGCAACATTTTTTTAACTCGGCCATTTATTATCCGATCCTTTTGGAAATTTGTGAGATAGTAGATATTGGCCACATAGACTACACTGCACTGAGCTCGATATCTTACAATTGTGGGAGTTATGCAATATTTATTATTGCGTGGGCGGGAGGGGGCGTGGCCAAAATTTGAAACAAACTTGATCTGCCTACAGACAATACTAGCTTACGTATAAAATTTGGTTGTTCTAGCTCTTCTAGTCTCTGAGATCAAGGTGTTCATACAGACGGACGGACGGACGGACAGACGGACATGGCTATATCGACTCGGCTGTTGATGCTGATGAAGAATATATATACTTTATGATATCGGAGATGCTTCCTTCTGCCTGTTACATACATTTGCACGACTTTATTATTCCCTTTTTACTCTACGAGTAACGGGTATAAAAAAAAGGGAAGAATAAGAGATACAGTCCAGAAAGGACTTAGTATGAAGCAACCAGTTATGGGCTCAACCCAATCTTTGTGGAAACTATCAAAATGCCTTTTGCACTTACTTTTGAATACAAACTACGTAGAATAAGTCTTAAATGCAAATCCGACTGCCTTGTTGGACAGAAAGTTTTAGTTATTTTAGCATGCCGCCTTTTGTTATCGATTATCGATAACTTATCGATAAATCTCCAAGGATGTTTGGTAATTTGTTTAGTTTTTGGTCCATAACTTCTTACAGCGACATGATAATAAAACAGTTGAAATGTAGTAAAATTGGAAGCACATTGGTGTATTAACTAGTTAGTTTCGGGATTTTTTTTTCAATTGGCAGATAATTTTAAAAATTTTTTGAGTTTGGTGAAAAAATTAAATCAGCAAAAGGTGAACCAGAATCAAACTTTGGTTTTGTATTTTCTTGAACGTTATTCAACTCCTTTTACGTAAAAACAAGTTTGATTTAAAAATGTTTTTTAAAATTGCGTTTCTGAAGGACCTAAAAATGTGAGCAAACCTCGTTATCGCAAATATCTGTTGAACCATTAAAACATTTTGGGAGAAAGCGTAGCATTTATTTGAACTCAGCGCTCGAAAATACACAACGAAAGTTAGCCATCGTGTCAGCGTGTAAATTCGGGCTTACACTGAAAAAACCAGTGCCAGAACTTGCCCTTCAATTATGAAAATCATAGTGCAAAGCTCGGATTTTTAAAATAAGGCGACAACCATTCAAGTTAGCAAAACGCCCTTGTTTCAGGAAAGATCATATCATAAATTGAAAAATTGGAAAAAAAAGGTATGTAGAAAATTTACAAAAACATAAGACACCGTTTGTTATTCTGAAGTTCGAATTCCCTGCATTCGGAATATAAATGAGGCAGCTGATATTCGGTTTGCTTAGAAACTCGGCCTCAATATGAAAAAATTACTTTGGAAAATTGTCCTAAAATTTGGAAAAATTTAAAAATACACCGTTTGTAATTCTCAAGTTCAAAATCCCTGCTTTCGGATTGTAAAATAGGCAGCTGAGTGCTTAGCATTTGACTGCATTCTTTACTGTGACTCGGGCGCTTGCTTGGCAGTTGAATGAAATAAGATGACTTTCGTGTTGAAGTTTTCCCGAGATCCCGATTTCAAGTCCCAGACAAGGTAAAGTTAGGACATAAAATAATGATTACCAATTTTAATGTGATTTTTTTATAGAAGACTTAAGTGAACCAGTAGAAAAAATTGTATATAAATAATATATAAGGGGTTATGAGTGCCTTGGTGTCGTCTTTCTGTTCAGTCTCCATTATTCTCATTTATTTTCCTATCTAATTAAAAAAATATATATTTGTATTTCTAAAATCTAGAAAATGATTTTCTTTTACTATGTTTATGCACACCAATTTATTCGTGATTAATGCCCTTCAAAGTATGCAAACTTTATTTCCTTAAGTAATTATTTATTAGAACGAAGCCAGTTATGGGCGCTTCATAGATAATCGACATTGCATATTCACTTAGATTGTTGGGTAAGTTTTGGGTATATAAGAAAACGTTGAATTAAAACAAATATAAAATAAATAGTTGACTAAAAATATTATTTTCATATAACATAGCATACTTTAAAGGGCATTAAGCATAACATAACATTTGTGTTTATAAACTTAGAATATAATCTATTTTAGGAAATTATTTTTCTAATTTATATGGTAAATCGTTTATAGCCCCTTTTTAAAGGCGAATTTCTTAATTTTAGTGCGATTTCAGCTGATTTTTATACTCTGTACCGTAGGTGAGGTGATAATAAGTAGGTGATAATAAGTTAGTGCTAATAGAGGATAGGGTTTTGAGGTGTATGGTTCAAAAACTTCTTATACATTCAGGATTATTTTAAATTTTGGTCACGCCCCCTCCCGCCCTGCAAACTTGAAAAGACGTATATCTCCCACAGTTTGGAAGATAGAAGGTTCGTTGCCTCCTGAACATATTATGTACCCTTTTTTAATAATCAGGACTATTTATCGAGACTATTTATCAAGTTATGAGCACAAGAATGTTCGCTGCTGCAGCGCTGTTTACAGCTGCTACTGTAGCAATGAAATTACACTTTCGTTACAGAGTACAGAGTAGTTGCTGTAAAACCAATTCTGTGTTCTTATAATTCCCATCTGTTGCTAGCACATTTCACATAGAGTAATGATAGATTTCTGATCTACAGTAATACCTTTATCTTTGGTTAAGACATTTCCTTTGGATCTTTTGCAGTCCTTTATGATTTAAGAACAAATAGCTTTAACATTTTATGCACTAAAATAGTCCAAATTGTATAGTTATAATTTAAAACTAATTTAAATTTATTAGACATTTTTTTTAAAAGTCAAAGTAGGCTTTTTGCTTTTTCCTCATCAAAGCAGGCTGTTGATTTATTAAATCTAATTGTCAAATCGAGATTCGAGCGAAGCTGGTAAAAATGTTCAGTCTTGTTTGGGAGCTGATAAAGGTAGAACACAAACTACAAAATTCCAAAAAATAAAAAAAACAAATAAATTTCTGGATCCCCATTTTTTACAACAAAATTCTAAATAATCCCCTTTTCTCCCATTTTTCGTCTTTCTTCCAGACTTAGATTTTAAGCATAAAGTGAAATTTTGTAAAAAAAAAGGATAAAATTCAAAAAAAAAAAATTGTTGGGATTATCTGAAGCATGCAGCGCATGTGCTGCCTCTGAAGAACCCGCCAACCGCTAAATTCGCTGTGCATATTTAAGACTAAACACTGAATGAGTAGAGCTGCTTGGTTGAAGAAGATACTAGGAGTCACGAGACTTTATACAAATACCTGCTGAGGCACGATTGACACCTGCGTTTGCCTCCGCTTAGAAGAGATGCAGGAGACAGGAGGACACTGTACGGAAGACGACTACGATAAATTTATGTTATAATACTCGGCCTTGAAATGTACTACTCCAAATTTATGGTTTAAATATATTTTGGTAACCAAAAGCAATACCATATGGTTTATCATATGTCGAAGGGGCTTGTTAAAGGATTACGATATTGGGAACGTTGCCGCACACAGTGCCGAATATTCCGGCAGAAACTATGCCTCAATTGGATTTAATATGGATTGAATGCTGGCTGACAAAGGATTCGGTATTCGTGTATGGAAGCATTGTCTTGCTGAACGCTATTGACACCCTGCAATTCTTTCGTGAATGGGATGAGCTCAATTTTTCTCATTTCCTCATTCATACAGCCTGGCATTTCAGTGTTACTTCAATACCAGCAGAAATCAGCATCTATCTCGGGCAATAGTTACATTTCTGTGAGGGTTACAATATGGGAAACGTTTCTTTTCGAAACGAACTTTTCCCGTACAGTTAAAAAAAACTTTCGGCCATTACCAATGCCTTGACGGAAACCAAATTTTGATTGAGTTGGATACCCTGGTTTGGATTGATCATAAGGGAAGTAGCCGGGCGCTACATAATAAGATAGAAAGAATAATTTAAACTAGAAGAACTGTAGATATGGTGACAGGAACGTTGCAGGCTACTAGATTATAGAAAAAACAAGAAAGAAAGTCGGTCAAGCCCGACATGTTATCGTACTCTGTACCAACGAAAGTATACGAATAGCATAAATTTTGATGCTGCAGTAGCAGCTGAAAGCAGCGCTACAACTGCGCTGCAGCAGCGAACAGTCTTTTGATCACAACTCGACAACCGTTCATCCGATCTTCACCATTCCTTTGGCGGATCGATAAGTAATCCCGATTATTAAATATGTATAAAAGGTACGTTTTTTTCGAATTGCGGAGGCGGAAGGGGGCGTGGCCCCGGATCTGCCTGCAAGTATAGGAAGTTTTTGTCTCCTACAGGTCAAACTTCTATCTCTTACCATCTCTGAGATCTGTGCGTTCATTCGGACATGGCTCGGAAATGCTTCCTTGTGACTGTTACATACTTTAACACAAACTTAATATACTCTGTGTAACTCTGGTACAGAGTTTAACAATTTAATAGAACACAGACGAGCCTTTAATGACCCAAAATCAGTCCTATTTTGGACATGAAACGACACAATTCAAAGCAATTTAACAATATCTACAGTGCCCCACCAGTGGCGCCTAAATCTGATCCGATATTCTGCATTGTCGGTTGAGTTTAATAAAGTTTGCACAACCTTCTTAAATGATGTTGCTTAAAAGGGTTTCTCGAAAATTTTACAGAAGCTAGCTTATTGGCAAGCTGAGGCTCATTTTGCGAATGTGTTTTTTTTTAGTTATGCTCCGAGATATCATTTTTTTAAGAGTGGCAGTCATTTTACTCCGAAGTAAGATCAAAAATTCAAAATTTCAAGATATTTTTGAACATATTTGGATAATTCTGGATTATCTGTATCTTTACGTCATGTCTATTATGCAATATCAATATTATATTATACAATTAAAAATTATGTTGACTTGCATAAATAAACAAGGCCAAAAAGTTTAGGAAATAATAGACACCAAGGCCATGCGAGTCACAAATTTTATAACCAAAATTGGGATTAAAAAACTTCAATGAACATTTTGTGCTCAATTTATGAAAATAGTATTTATTTTCCTATATTATTTTTCTGTTGGCTTTACTGTGAAGCAGTGAACTTACGGTAACGCAGCCGTTAGTTAAACTCACTCGTGCGAGTGCAACAAATTACTTTAATGAGATTAACTATTAAAAGTTGTATAATCCTTCACCCTGATTGAGATATTTATCATGTTTTGAGTATAAATTTGACTAGCTATTCACATAGACGACAATCAACATGTGAGCCTACTAGACTATCATGTCTGATGTGTCGAACAGGTTTTTTTTACATTTCTCTTGAATGTTTTGTTTATGATGAAGATGATAGACTCGGCGTACAGTGGTGCTCATAGACTTAAGCCACAAGACTTCAACCAAGAATTTTAACGAAAATTAAGAAAAGTTTTTATTTCACAGCTCCAATTTTTTGTGTCACATTAGTTCTATATATCAGTGTTCTTTTAGAAGAATAACCAAGTTATAAAAATATATATTCAACGAAAAACTTAAAAAATCTGAGACCATCTCCAAAATGTCCTGCTCACATACTTAAGCCACCTGTAAAAAAATGGTTGAAAAAGTTAAAATTTGCCCAATATTCCTTATACTTTTAATAAATTTACTTTAATATTGAGTGGGATGGCTTAAGAACAGCGGAGCAACGCTTTGGCATTGAGTCCACAAGACGTGCGCACTGTTGAGGGGCAAAATTCGCAACAAATCGTTTTTATTTGCTGGTTTTTTTTGGCCAACGACTTTTTTAAGAATTCCCCACAAGTTCTCAATAGGGTTCAAGTCGGGGCTCTGCGGTGGCCATTGCAAAACATTGATTCCCTCTTGGTTAAGCCACGACTTGACTATCTTGCTGGTGTGTTTCGGGTCGTTGTCCTGTTGAAATATCCAGGCAAGTGGCAAATTATCGGCATATTCTCCAGATAAATTGTTAATAAGGATGTCCCTGTACTTTTCGCCGTTCATAATGCCTTCTATCTTCACTAGGGGACCTACGCCCGATGCGGTGAAACAGCCCCAGACCATAATCGAAGCGCCACCATGTTTAACGGTCTTCTTCGTGTATTTGGGGTCCAATTGTTTGTTGGGAGGACGTCGTACATATGCTTTACCATCACTCCCAAAGACATTAAACTTGGATTCGTCGCTCCAAACAATCATGTTCCAAAAATTGGGACCTTTTTGAATATGCTCTTTGGCGAATTGCAGCCGCGTTTTAACATTTTTATTAGACAGCAATGGTTTTTTTTGGGCAATGCGTCCATATAACCGGAATTCATTTAGCCGTCTTCTTATGGTCTGAGAGGACACATTCACGCCATAATCTGTCACCATTTGACCTCTGATTTGCGTCGAAGTCAAGAACGGATAGGCTTTACTGATTTTGGCAATCCGTTTATCGTCGTGTAAAGTGGTTTTTCTGGGCTTTTCACGTGGAATATTTGCCCAGGTTCCATGTTTCTTATAAAATGCAATGGCATTTCTGACTTTGCCACGCGAAAAATGTAAAGTCTTACAAATTTGTAGAATACATGTGTTTTTTTCGTAATATTCCCATATTAGCTTTCTTTCGGCCGGATTTGTATTTTTATTTTTAGCCATAGCGGTCAAATTGTTTTGGGAAACGTATTTAGTATTCAATATTTTAGTTTAGAAAATAACTAGCACAACTTTCCCGATAAAAAACACAAGTTTGACGATTTTAGCTCAAGGTGGCTTAAGTATATGAGCAGAGCGCAATTCTCTTTTTTGACATTTAGTCAATTTTTTGGGAACCCCCGAATTAATTCTTGTCATTTTTTTCTGTGATCAGCTGCTTAAATAACAGTGTTGCAAAATGTAAAAATTTTGGCCACGCCCCCTCCCGCCCCCGCAATAAAAAATGTTGAATATCTTCTACAATTTGTAAGCTATCGAGCTCAGATTTTGCAGTATAGTGGATGTGGCCAATATGTACAATCTCACAAATTTTCGGATAATACATGTAGGATTATGAATATCCAGTGGTTGATAGTTTATTAAATATAAAATACCCGAATGGGAAAAGTACACAGAAAAGGATAATTAATATTCAACTTGATAATTTAATGAGCAGCAGCTACGCGTGTTCGATCTTTACGGCAGACTCTCGATGATTGATTCTGTTCTCGCAGTTGCTCTTCTCTTCCTCCCTCTGCCAACCGTCTCTCTCTATGGCGCTGCTGAGTGTTGGCGACGCTCGACAGTGATGCCACCTTACATTCGGCCCTCCTGATATTCCTCATCCGACCCGGATGATAGAAGTTCTTCATTTTCGGCCACAAATTTCCAAAGCTTCATGTTATCGCAACTAGTGCTCGTAACCTTTGGACCTTCTGTATCACTTGCAACCTTTTTGACTTCGTATCGGCCATTTCTTTTAACACTGACAACCTCGTACGGTCCTAAAAACTGACTGGCTAACTTGCGCCCAGCCATGAACTGCGTTCTCTTGATTGCAACCAAATCTCCCACGGCGTATACGTGATCAGCTCGGCGTTTCTTGTCATAATTTCGTTTGTATACCAGCTGCGCCTCTTGTATGTTTCGTTTGGCCTCTTCACGCAACTTCTGCCGTTCCTCGTCGTATTCAGCCATCAGCTCTTGGTTCAAAACTTCTAGTAGACGATTCTCAGGTTTAGAATACATCTTGGTTCCAAACATGATTTCGAACGGCGACGACTTCGTGGACGAATGCATGTGCGAGTTAATGGCCATCTGCACCTGTGGCACATACTTAAACCATTTCGACGGTGTATCTGTTGACAGCTTTGATATTATGGACAAAATTGACTGTTTACGCGCTCTATTTGTCCATTGCCTCTGGCGACTCCTGTGGTGGCCCATATATGTTCAACATTGTTTATGGCAAGGAACTCCCCGAAATTATTTGACGTAAATGCCACACCTCTGTCGCTTACAATGCGTTTTGGGAATCCGAACACACTCGACCAATCGCTCAACTTTTTAATGACTTCTTCTTGACCAGTCGACTTTGTGGTAAAAAGCCACACAAACTTTGAGAAAGCATCAACCATCGCTAGGATAAATTTATACTGTTTTGAAGTCGCATCCATCGGCCCCAAGTGGTCGATGTGCAGCGTATGTAGTGGGGTTTCGCCTTTTTCGATGCAACTGAGGAACCCTTCCGGCTTGCCCAGCTTTTTGTTGTGCATGATACAGCGTATACAATTAGCGATGCATTTTGAAACTTTTAATTCCAGATGAGGGATCCAGAACTGCTGTTGAATGCTGTGTATAGTCTTCTTTACAGCAAAATGGCCCATATCGTGTGCCTCCTGGATGACCTCGCGTTCCATTATTTTTGGGACAACCAGCAGTTCATTTCCAGCAACAACCTTGTAGAGCAGTCCTCCTTTTAACTTGTAGTCTTCATACGGCTTATGTTGAAGTATTTCGATAACCATATTGATGTGCTCGTCTCTCTGCTGCGCCTTCTTCAATCGATTCGACACCTCTGTGGTGACAAGAACCATATCTTGTGGGTAACGGCTGAGATAATCAACGTGCTTCATTTTTTCTGCTTTACGATGCTCTGTTTCGAAGTTGAAATCCTGGAGATACAATATCCACTGCGCTACTTCCCTCGGTACGTCTTGTTTGGTTATCGTCTGTTTGAAGGCAATACAGTCTGTGACCAATTTAAAGTGAACACCCAGCAAATAGTGCCTAAACTTTTTCAATGCCAAAAAAGCAGCTTTTACCTCCAGAATGTAGCTATGTAGCTTCGATTCCGCTTCCGACGTCTTTTTACTCCAAAAGTAGACTGGATGAAGCCTACCTTCGAACATCTGTAAGAGAACAGCTCCATAACCCTCTTTTGATGCGTCTGTGTGGAGTTCTGTGGGCGCTTCTCGTGCATAAACATGCAAGACAGGTTCACATGTCAACATCTCTTTCAATCTCTGCAGTGCGTTTATCTCCTCAGGACCAAATAAGAACTCCACGTCCTTCTTTAACAGATTTGTGAGCGGTCGAGCCAACTGCGCATAACCAGGTATAAACTTCCTGAAAAACCCTGTTAAGCCCAAAAATGCCTGGACAGCTTTTACATTTTTTGGTATTGGAAATCGGCTGACAGCAATCGTCTTCTCTTTTCCAGGCCAAATCTTTCCGCCCTCAATCACATGGCCAAGAAAAATTATGCGCGTCTGTAAAAAGCTGCACTTTTTCCAATTTATTTCCAACCCATACATTGCGGCTGTGGACAGCACCTTCTTAGTTTTCAGCAGACATTCCTCAGGCGATACAGCGTATACAATTATATCGTCCATATATAATTGCATGGTATACTCATTGATCAGATGTTGAAAAATATAGTTGACAAAACGCATGAATGCAGCTGGTGAGTTTTGAAAACCAAACGGCGCTTTGTTAAACTCGAACAGACCTTCACGAGTTATAAAGGCAGTGTAAGCCTTGCTTTTTTCTTCCACGGGAACGTGGAAAAAACCATTTTTGAGGTCCATAACAGTGAACCATCTAGCAGCTTGCAAACTCTCGAGGACATCTTCTATTAGCGGTACTGGGAAGCAATCTTTAAGGACCATGCTGTTTAAAAATCTGAAGTCAATGCATACTCTCAAAGTTTGGTCTTTCTTTTTGGCTACTACAACCTTGCTAGCCACATGTGAGACTGATTTACGCACAATACCCTGCTTTAACCATTCCTCGACCTGTTCCTTTACCGCTTCAGCTTCCTTTGGGGATAAACGACTTGGAGAATGGCGAAATGGCTTGACCACGCCATCGGGGACTATCTGAAGTTCAATTGGGCATTTCTTAAGTTCTGCTGGTTGCTGATAACTGCTTTTAATCAACTCCTGAACTCTCTCTTGATATTCTGGTGGAGCTTCGATGCTGCTTACAGACTCCACAACGTTCAGCATATTATACGAAGAATCTTTTTCGGCATCTGACTCTTCTTCCAAACTTGAAAATATAAACCCATCTGGTCCAGCTGATAATTGAAAATTAGTTATAAAGTCATACCCAATTATGGCATTACAATCCATAGTGCCTTTTGGAACAACCAAGAACTTGTGTTTTACCTCCATACCGTCAACTTCTACGTGGCCATCGAAACTACCAATTGGCTTGGTACACTTGTTACCCAAACCTCGCAGCGTAGACACGCTCTGCAGCAGTTTCACGTTATTCAATTTTTTTAGAACACTTTCGTCTATAATCGACACATCCGAGCCTGTATCGATAAGACATTTAACAGCGACTGCATTGATATTCAGTGTTTTTAGACGACCGTTATGCACCACAACGTGAACATTGTCTGATTTTTTTGGGCAGTTTCGTGATATATGACCGTTTTCGTTACACTGGAAGCATTTTGTTTGCGCGGAACAATCTTTTCGCTTGTGCTCTTCGGAGCCACAATTAAAACAATACTCTTTTTCTTCACCACGGGAACGCGAACATTTTTATTTTTGTTTACAGCGTTCTTTTCATTGCATTTTTCGGATTCGTGAACTAGTTCGTACAACTCATACTCCTCTCTGAGCGACTTAAATGTTTTGCAGCGATACATGGCAACCTTAAATTCACTTTTTATTTGGAGTCCATTGACTATGTGCCGCAAGACTGCTGCTTCTTCAAGGTCTCCAGCACTGGCCAGCTTTTTCATATGTAATATGTACTCGTGAAATGATTCGCTTTTTAGTTTTTTTCTCTCACTCAAATTTTTATGCACATCTGCACTGTTTTGATTGGTTTCAAACTCGTCAATTAATTTTTCTTTTAGCTCGAGAAAATCATTTACACATTCAGCATCTAAAAACAATCTGGCAGCTCCACACATTTTGCCTCTTGCTTGCACGTACATTTGCTTTTGTGTTAGTTCATATGCTTCGGCATTGCGCTCAAAGTTTTCAAACCACTTATGGACAGGTACACAATATCCGTCAAAATCACTGACTACTTTTTCAAAATTGTCCACTGATATTTGTACTTTGCTTTCCCGCTTTTCGTCCATTTCACATTTCAACGCCAACAATTGAATAATTTGCTCGATTTTTCCAGCCATATTGCTGCTATTTTCTCCACTATCAACAACTCTGTTTTTCTCTCTAGATCCATGTGGATCCATCGGCAGCATCAATAAATCCTCCATAGACTGATTATTTTCTTCCTCGATTTCATTTTTGTCCTGGATACTGGCTTTATTCGTCTTCTTTCCCTCTTGCTTTCCTGGTGTGCGTGTTGTTTTTCTCATTTTTGTGCACTCTCGGTATACTAATACAAAACGCTAACACATACACTCACACTCTCGCGATCTCTCTTTTCAATTTTCAATATTTTCGTATATATTCGTATTTTCGTATGTGTGTGTGTTTGTGTGTGTACAACTTCACTTTATTGCGTCGTATTTTTTCCGGAAGCGTCTTCCTGGAATCGAACTGAATAATTGCAATTTGCCTACTGTTCAACTTAACAACTTTAACAACTTTGCGGCTTCAACTTTAGCCCAATTAGCAATATCCAAATTCTGTTCCAACAACTGTTCAACTTCACTTATTTTTCACTTTTTCTCCGATTCTCGTAATTTTCACTCATTCAGGCCCGGCGAGCCCCCAAATGTAGGATTATGAATATCCAGTGGTTGATAGTTTATTAAATATAAAATACCCGAATGGGAAAAGTACACAGAAAAGGATAATTAATATTCAACTTGATAATTTAATGAGCAGCAGCTACGCGCGTTCGATCTTTACGGCAGACTCTCGATGATTGATTCTGTTCTCGCAGTTGCTCTTCTCTTCCTCCCTCTGCCAACCGTCTCTCTCTATGGCGCTGCTGAGTGTTGGCGACGCTCGACAGTGATGCCACCTTACATACATGGCAGAGTTAAAAAAACGTTGCATACCTATCCGAGCCGCATGAGGTTATTAAAGACTAATTGCCTTGAGTAACGGGTATTTCGATTCTTAATTAATGTGTTCAAATAACCCAGTGAATTGGGGATATTTAAAATTTTGTACAAGTCGAAAAATAGTAGATGAATATTGCCACCTCTGGTTGAGATACGGATTGGGTGACCATGTCAAAAAAATTGGTTTGTCTTAGGCTACCTTCGCACTGTTCGATATATGATGGAAGGCCTTTATGTTGACATATTTTCAATGTAGATAGCTTCTCAATTGACATTCTGATAAAAATTCAATTTAAACATGAATGTATGAATGTGAGTAAATTAAGTTTAAAGAAACAATGAACTTTGTGTGATTTGAGTCAAAGGGGATAAATAGGAATTTGTATTAAAGCATTGCTGTTGCGATGCGATGGTTTTTTGTTTATCTAAAAGTCACTTGGAAAATGCAGCTGATATCCTGTTCTTAAATGCCATGCGTTACCGCAAGTCTTTCAGCCGATGATATTGGTTTTTTGTTAGGTTTTTGGATTATGGGTGCATCCAGGCTCATTATTTAAAATTTTCCTAGGCTGCGTCCAAGTTCAAAACTAAACATGGTAAACAAACCTCAGGGTCAAACAAAAACAAATCAAAATTGGTCCTTTTTATACATTCCTTTAAGAAGTGCTTAAGGGCTGTTCTATGGCTAAATCGTGCTAAATCTTCGATGCTAATCTACTTTAGAATGCAACAACGAACATTATGTTTTCATCTATGTCCTAAAACATTATTTTCGTTTTCTAAGTCACATAAATACCTAAATATATATAATTATTCTAGACCAATTAATCTTCAGCAATGCAAGATATTTGTCCCCAGTCATGACCTCCATTAACAACACATTGTTTGCTTGTCTCAGTTTCCGTTCTTTCCTTGAAACACCCATCCTCCACCTCATTTGCAGCTTAATGCATTTTCAATATCAATGCACTTTGGCTCTGGCACTTCAACTCAACCATTAAGCAAATTACGAACCGAAATTCCAAATGCAAAATGACGCACATTATTGCAATTCTGCTCACGAGATGATGCTCAAGGCCAGAGGAGTTTTGGTTCTATCATGCCTCAAACAAATCAACTGCAACATCCATGCACACATTTGGACTACATTCAACGGATATGACTGCATACAAAAAGCACTCACAAAACGATTTTCAATTAGAAAGGATTAAGCGAGGGAAATTGCAGAAGGATTTAAAGCGCTGCCATGGCAGGCGAAGTTATTGAAATGAATTTGTATGCAAGGAATGGCATGAATGAATGACTGACTGAACAAAATGCATCAAAATCCAAGAGCACAAACAACAACAAGGGAAGCGGAGCAGACAAGAGATGAGGGGATGCGACCGGGAATGAGTTCTACTACATGCAAAAATATATTGCAATGTTATTGATTTATAAGGCTAAAGCTGCTGCTGCTGCTGCCAGACTTAAATATGCTGCGCGAAAAAGAAAGCAAAAATAATGGGAAAGAGGGGGAAAACAAATCTGTAAGCAAGGAAGACTAAGACAGAGCCGGAGCCGATGGCAAGTAGCTACAAGAAAGAATCGCAGATGAGGCTTTCAGAAAATGAGATACCCTTACTCTTTACAAATCAAACATAACAATCTGGTGAGTTGTTGTGTCAAGCTGGTTTCTGAAATTTAACTTTGGTGGGTTCTGAAATGATAACCAACACAAGTCACATCCGATTTTAGTATTCTCACATACCCGATTGTTCTCGCAGGGCAAATAAGTACATAAAAAGCAAAGCATCGCTTTATTATGCAACGTGCAAAAAGAGGAAGCCGATGCCGGCAAAAGCCCCCGGAAAGCACGATGTTGCTTTCAGCCCTCAGCCCCCATCTCCTCTAGCCCTCGCCCTCCGCCCCTATCCACACAACACAAACTACGAGCACTCGTACTCGAGTTGAGTCGAGTCGACGACTCGTCTCCTGCTCATTGAGTTGCAAATTTCAAATGCACAAAAGTAATGCAACTCATTTAATTTTCACAATATCCTTGTGCTTTGGTACGGTAGCTGGAGCATATGCTAGTGCTGCACCCATGAGTCGCCTGCCTTTCCGTTTCCTATGCTCTTGTTACAATGCCAAGCCTGGGCAGGAAAGCGGAGCAGGAATTTTGCCCCACCCACTCGACTGCTTTGTATCACTCCATGCACAATTGCACACGGCAGAGAAAAACAAAGCTTTCCCCGTACTCATGTGAGTTAAGTAAAAATTGGTTCATAGCCTACACACACACACAGACTTGCGGGGAGGGGAGAAGTCGCTCTTTACTCTCGGCTTGGTAATATATTTTGCACCAGTCGAGTCGCTCCACTTGCACAAGGTTTTTTAATGAAATGCGCAACGAATTTTTAGTGTCAGTGGGAATTTTCAATTGCTTTAAGTTGCTGCTGCTGTTGTTGTTGTTGTTCTTGCTCCTGTTGCAACTGCAGTTTATGTTTGAAGAGTTTGGCCGCCACAGTTATACAGTGGACGAAATGAGTTAATTAATAACAATTTCTATTAGAGATGCTGGAAATAATATCAATATATCGAAATATCAATGTTTTTGTCCAAATATACGATACATCGTTATCGAATATTTTTCCGAGACGATATATAGGATATCGAATATTTCTTGGTGATATCTTTCGGTGAAATTTTTGATTCAACTTTCGAATGGCTTATATCGAAACATGCTGAATTTTAAGAGTAAACACATCCTTACGTCGTTATCGAAAATTTATCCCAGGCATCCCGGTCGGAAAACTCGTTTAAGTATGACAAACTTTATTCTTTTCCATGGAAACGTCTCCAAACTTTGTATTCATAGTTTTTCTATGCTTTTTTATAATTCTGCCAAGTTTGATGAAAATCGGACAACTATATGGTATAGCTGACATACAAAAGATAGGTCTGAAAAACAGTCTTAGTTAGAAAAACTTTTTTGTTTTCAATGGTAGCATCCTGTAATTTGGCATTTGCTTGTTTTACCTGATCTTCCTTAATTTTACAAATTTTTATCCAAATCGGATGACTATATCATAAAGTTCCCATACGAACGATCGGCTGGAAAATGGGTCGTTGTGGGAAAAAAATTATCTTTGAAAAGCATTCTCGATTATTACTATTTCAATCAGACCGACGACTCAAAATAGACTCTTATGTGATGAAAAATTTCGTAAAATGTTTGCTGGGATTCTTTTTGAAGAATCATTTTGTACCCGTTCTCTGTTTAGAGTCATTTGCGACTATTTTCGAGTCGTATTACAATACATCGCATTTTAAGCATATGCATGAGTCCAATCCGAGTTTTTTTTTAATGTCACATGATAGTAATTTCTTTTAAGTCTTTAAGAGGACTCGAAATAGACTCATTCAAGTGCTTTTTGGTAAAAGATCTTTGAAATGTAGGGTGGGATGGAGCTAAGGCAAGAGCTTTTAAAAATTGATATTAGTAACTTGGTAAGTTTTCTAAGCATTTCACAATTCTGATATATCAAATGACGCCAATCATGTTGCAATAAACGAGTGAGAGTTCGAATAGACGTTCAATCACATAAGCAACAATTTCCAATACTGAAAGTAAGAGCTTAATATAAATGGAGCAACATGATCCGAGTGTGTGTGTGATAATTCCACAGTCAAATACCACTTTTAAATAGCAAAATACGAATCAATATTAAAGACTTACACTTCTTTTTCAGCTTTTGTTTTTATCTAAAAGCATTTATTAAAGCACAATTGAAATGATGGAATATTTATATCAATAAATCTTCTTAATCAGAAGATTCTGAAGATAACTGAATCTATGTTCGATCCGGAGTTGCGGAATAATTTGGTTCTTCGCTAATTCATACAAGTAAGACTCAGGTATAGACAGGTCCAATTTCTCAAAAGTACCGGTTAGCCAACCGCCGGTCAAATTTGTTGCTCGAGATAACCAGCTGTAAAGTCATTTGGTTTTCTCAACCAGAGTTTCTACCGATATCGATCAATTTCATTCGCTGCAACAGTATGACCAGACACTGTCAACGTATAAGCTATTTTTGCTGTGGTTTTATGTGTTATTAGTAGACCTCGGATTTTGCATATTTTCATATCGATTTTGATCCTAGTAAGCCAAAGTAAATGTGCCCAACACTATATGATGTACTGACTTTTTAACCTAATAAAATTCCAAAATTTCTTCACTCAATTCCAAGATGACTCAAGTAATTATTAAATAAATTGGAAGGTCAGCAAAAGAACAATTGCAATGAAAAGATTTGTTAAATGCACATTTGGCCTAGTCTACTTGGATTAAAATCGATTTGAAGATATGCAAAATCCGAGGTCTAGTTATTAGTATATTGCTGGCAATTTTCATGCGAACAAGTTAAATTAAATTGCTTGCGATGGATGAAACGCTGTCTACCTATCGATAAAATATCGATTATTCCAACGGGACTGAACAGATCTTGCAACAATCGGTCTCCTCTTTGGCGTTGTCAGAAAATAGAGGGACTTAAGCTACGCCCTCTGCTTCTGTTTGGTTAGAAGAGGAAAGAATCACCACTGCAGGGAAAATGTTTAGTTTAGGACCAGGAATATACAAGTCTCTTAAAACTCGTAACTGGTTTTACTTCGTATCCAAATCTATGTATTAAAGTCCACTTAACACAAGCATGTCATAGGCAGCGGACAATTATCCCCGCCAGCAGCCATTTGGTACCAGTTTAATGCCAACTGTCTCTTGCAGCAGCCATTTGCAACCAGTCTATTACCAGTTGGCCTTTGTGTAGCCTTAATACAATACATTCATTGTCGCATGATGCAAACATTTTTTCTATTCACATGGACTATGAGTTAATTCTATGACGTTTCTTCTAAATAGCAAGGGCGCGAAGGGGCGTGGTTAAAATTAAAAATAAACGAGAGAGCTAAGCTAACTTCGTCTGTACCGAAGTTTTAATACCCTTGCAAATGCTCGCTTAAATATTTTCAAAAAATAATCTTTTCCGAACGATCGTTCGTATGGGAGCTATATGATATAGTCATCCCGATTTGGCCAAACATTTGTAAAATGATGTAAAAGCATGTGAAACAAACAAATACAAAATAACAGGGTGCTACCATTGAAAACAAAAAAGTTTTTCTTCCGACCTATCTTTTGTATGGCAGCTATACCATATAATTGTCCGATTTTCAGAATTATAAAAAAGCATGGAAAACTTATGACTACAAAGTTTGGAGACGTTTCCACTGAAAAGAAAAAAGTTTTTCATACTAAAACTAGTCTTCGGACCGATTGTTCCTATGGGAGCTATGAGATATAGTCATCCGATTCGGCCGTTTCGTTAATAAGTCTTTTTCGAGCCCTTTTAATGATTCAATAATGATTACTATTTTGTGCGATTAAAAGAAGACTCAAAAATGGATCATGCAAGTGCTCAAAATGTCATTTATTGAAATACGAATTGAAAAGACCCGCAAATGACTCGAAAATGATTCGAAACTGATCAGAAGAACGGGTTAAAAACAACTCTTTAAGAAGAGTCGCGGCTAGGGTACCATTTTCTCCCGACAAACGTATAATTTATGATCAGAAAACGAGCGCATTTGTGACTATTTCAATCAGGTTGAGGACTCAAAAAAGACTCGAATGAGATTAAGAATTTCATAAAATGTTTGCTGGGTACCCACCCATCATTTGGAAGATCATTTTAACAAAAATCTGCTTGATGACTCTTTTTTGAGCTTTTTTGATGATTAAAAGGTTATAAGTTTCATGGGCGATTGAAAGAAGACTCGAAAAAGAGTCGTACACATGCTCAGTGTGTGATTTATTGAAACACGCCTGAAAAAGACTCGAAAATTATTCCAAAATGAGTCAAAGCTGTTCAGAAGAACGGGTTAAAAACGGCCCTTCAACAAGAGTCGCTGCTAGGGTACCATTTTCTCCCAACAAAAGCATAATATCTGATCAGAAAAAGAGCGCATTTATGACAAATTTCATGGACTCGAAAAAGACTCGAATGTTATCAAAAGTTTGATAAAATGTTTGCTGGTTAGTTCGCTCATATTGTCGAATTGTTGATGCTGATCAGAAATATATATACGCCATACATACACTGGGGTAGCAGATGATTCCTTCCGGCTGTTCCATATTTTTAGTTTTTCCGTCCCACTGTTCCAACGTTTAGGTGCCCTGAGTTCTTACCCAGTTTGCCAGTGTAAATTATGTTTACTATTTGGCTAGCCCGCATGCTTTTGAAGCAAGAGTTTTACTACAGTTAGTTAGTTAGTTAGGATTTGCAAAATGAAGCTTAGAGTTTCCTGCCATTTAAGCAGATGCTGTTGTTCATCTCACTCTCAGTTGAATTCAATTAAAGCTTTAACTTCTTGTGATATCCCGCGGACAAGTCAACAGCACAAACATAAAAATTAATTTAAACTACAAAACACTAGCATGTCCTGCTCCATCAACTATTTGGCTTGCACCATGTGGAGCAGCCGGAGCAGGAACTGACAACCCAGTTAACCCTTTTAGTTTTAGTCCACTTTTTTCTCGCCCACCTCTCTTGGCGTGCTCTTATTGCGTTTTTTAATAAAATAATTCTCCTGCAGCAGCAGGGACCTTACCTGATATAAACGTAATCTCGCTGAGCATCATCCAGCGGGCGGCAAAATATAAATGCAACTGCAGATAACGCCCCAGGCGATGATGTAATTTGATTGTCACGTCGCGTGCATGATCCAGCACTTGGTCGGGCATGTACGAGAACTGCACCGGTTCGCCCTGGAACTGACGTCCGCCAATGCTGAAGAAAACTTTGGCATGGACAAACACCTGCAATGGTAGAGAGGAGTGGTGGTGGAGTGAAGTGAGTACTTTGTTTGTGTGCGTGTGAGTGGCATAATAATTAAAGTAATCACATTTATTTTCTGCTTTTGCGTTTCTTCTTTCATTGACACTTTTTGGTCGAGAGTTCAGTTATGGGTACGCGTGCACACGGAAGTTGTTTGTATTAAGACTCCCGGTTTATATTTGGTCAGTGGCCGGGGAGCAGCGTTTTTTTTTTGGGGCCAGCCGGATGTGTAAGTGTTGTCTGCAGGTTTGGCCCTGAGCATGGCTAATGAGTTGTCCAGGGTGAGTATATTGGACTTTGTGTAAGGGCAGGTGTGGAATAGTAATGAATGGTGGTGGTGGAACTGATTTCGATCAAACATTACATTCGAGATACTTTATTTGGCTCCGGCTGCCATAAAACTCATATCGGAATTGTCTACTAAAAAACTCAGCTTCTTTAGTAGTTTTCTCCCAAGACATAACCACTTTTGCCCACACATCAAACTATCAACATTCATTAGACATCTATGTGATGGCTTCTCTAAAAACTCTCCACATATATTTTTACGGTCTTGTGAGTCCAGATAGTGCAGCCGGCACTCACCTTCTCCACACTAATTAACCACAAACTCCACAATCAATTGGCAGCTACAGCTTTGGCAACAACACATAAAATTTCAATTACCACAAATTTTCTTTTGGGCTTTTTGATTTGTTGCCGACTGAGAGGTGATTCCACCTACCTGGCAACTGACTCCGACTCTGCCGACTCTTTGACCATTCGCTTTATGGTTTGCCATAATTTATAACAGCATCAACTCGAGGCTGAGGCTGAGGATGTCGTCGCCTGCTATAATTCTCATTTTTATGATTTTTCATTACCATTTGCTTGTATCTGCTCTGGAGGCTTGGCCTTCGTAATGCCCCCATAAGTCATAAAATTACTTAGAGAGGCTTTTTTTTTTGGTGTGTGTCCATCTCATAAATACTCGAAAATGTCATTTGAGTTGGGATTTGATAAGCTCCAGAAATTATGCTAATTGCGTTTTAATTATGACACGCGTGTGGCAACACAGCCAGCACCTGTTGGGACATCTCTCCACCGTATTCAAGTCCATGGTCATTATATGTCAGATGGTTTTCGATAAGCCTCTTGGGTGCTCGCTGGCTTGAATTGTCTGGTTGTCGGTTTACGTCTGTTTGTTTGACTTTGTCTTTAGCATTTCTAATGAGCTGCTTCCCCTTTCCGACGACGACTTTGGCTTGTTGACTCTTTAAAATGCGTGCCCAGATTTATAACCCTCGATTAAGAAGTCATTGTTGTGGAAGGGGGGGAGGCATTGATTCGTAGTCAAGTAATTAGGGAATTGTTGGGGCTGAAGAGCTGAAAATTGATCAAATTTTGGCCCCTGTGACCCATTTTCTGTACTCCAACCATCGACAACACAACTTGGTATTAAAATCAAATTCCCTCACTTGCTTTTTTATCTATCGCACTCCCTTTGATCTCGACATGTATCCAGAATTCCAACACAATTATGATACGAACTACCAGACGGCCTATATATCCTTCAGTTCATATCAGGCAACACACACATATTGATTAATTTGACACAAATTTGACAAGCATATTGTTTGGGGGGGCCGTCCATAAACCCCAATTTGAACAATTTTATTACCCCCTTGGGGGAAAGTTCTCTATGGCTTATCAAACAGATAACATCAAATGGAGTACATAGAAAAATTATTAAACTGTCAAACGATACTCGAAGTTGTCAGCAAACAGAAAGTTAACAACAAAAATTATGACAGGGGGGTAAGAGAAGTGAGTGTACCTGTGAGCTATAGAAGGGTAAAGGAAATGGGTGCTTGAATTAAAATTAATGACACGAACTTTGTAATCTCATTCAAAAGATTTGAACCAAGACCTTAGGTTCGGTACCACGGTTCGCTTGTTTGGATGAAGCGGCCAAGAGGCAGCCCAAACAATTATTGGCATTCGCCAAAACAACAAAGATCCTCCTGGATTTCTAAGTCAAACGTACCCAAATAAGCACCCGGCCTCATTAAGGACCTTAAGTCTATGTGGTGACCCCATCTGTGGTCAGCCTATCCTTAAGTTCGGTATCTGATACCAAAAATTTGAACCGTAGATTCAAAAATTCAAGATTTTGCCACATTATTTAGGCGGGTAATGTTGCCAGTTTCCTATCACATATCTGTTAATCAATCTTAGCTCATTTAAAAAATTATTAAATTGCAGCCAGTTTCAAATTATTTCATCCAGGTTCATGCATGCAGCAACAGCCTGTCTCCGAGCTACTGACTCCAGCACTCTCAGCGATGCCTTGTGTACAATAAATTGCTGGCGTTGATTGATTGACTGCAATTATTCAATGACCCGCGATTGAGATTGTTCCGGAGTTTAAGCAGCATGTTGGTTTGCGATGCATTCAGCAAATTTGCTGTCATCGATTGCTCGCCTGATCGGCATTTCTTTAAGCTTTACAAATTATCTGTTACATTTTACTAAACTGCACCGGCGAAGTAGTTATAAACTTAATACTTTACCCAGTTACTGTTTTTAACGGAGGATTGAATAAAAATAAATGAAAATACGCTGATAATAGCCAAGTCCCACATTCGATTTTTGATATATGGAAGAAATTACGATTGCGTACCATTTATTTGATATCCATAACAGGATCGAAAAAGTCAAAAAAGGACACTTGAAGTGAGCTTTGACAACATTTTAAAAAGCTTTTTGGTTTGAAATAGCTTTCTCTGAAAAAAATGTTCAATACTTTCGACATAAGGTAGGCCAAATCGAGGGTTAAAAGCCTCTAAAAAGCAGATCTCATTTCTTACAAAGGTACAATCATGCCTGGCCTAAAAGTCAAGGCGTTTTATTAAGTATTTACAGTCGAATTTCGAATTGGCTTTAAAATAAACTTCGTTATATAGTAAATTCGTAATATGGCGTTGATTTAATATACAACAATGTTATTGAAATTAGTTCGCTATAAAGAAGTCTTCGTTGTAAGGAAGCTCGTAATAGTGAAGTTCGACTGTATTTCCCAGTGAGCGAATGACTCTTCTTATCTTATTCTAATTGATTTCTTGGCACAGAATGTAGAATTTTATCTCATACATCTTTCAAGAAATTCACAGTTCAGTATCAAATAAATGAGAGATCCTGTGTACCGATTGATATTATACCCTGTCTACCTCTGGGACAGAGTATATTGGATGAACAAGTTTTTGTAATTCGAAAGTTAGAAATAAAGAATCAATAACACATAATATTGATCTACGAGTTTTGTACAAAAGTATCTTGTGTTTTTTTTTTCAATATTTTTTTTTTTTATTAGTGTTCTAAATTTTTAGTCACCATTGATTTGGCAACTTATTTTAGATTGAGTATGCGCTTATTCATATTAACTTATTTCTGTATAAGTGTGGCAAGAGTTGAGAGTTTGATTATGGGAGAGTGAATTTGTGTTAATATGAAACATGTTTAGTGCAGTGGTTCTGTCTAGTGTTAAGAAGGTGATGTGGTTGCTATGGTATATGTCTGTTAGAAAGCTCTCTGGGGAAAAGTTTCTTGAGGCGCCGGCTTACTCTTCTTCCCGCTTTTCTTCGTCTGCGCAAGAGCCTTCTGGCTAGAGCGTTGGGGTGGCTTCTCAATCGTTCTATGTAAGCACCAGCCTGTGTATTTAACACGTCTCCAATCTTGGGTACTCTTAAATCACTCTCTAGGTGTCTTGTGCACATATACCAGGGTGCTCCCGATAGTCTGCGCAAACACCTGGACTGGAGGACTCGAATCTTTCTCAGATGAGATTTTGCAGCTATGCCATATACTTGGATCCCATATCTCCAGACTGGTGCAATGATGGCCTTATAAATGTGCACTTTATTACGAAGTGAAAGTTTGTTTCTACTAGAGAGTAGCCATCCCACTTTGGAACAGAACAGTCACAGGGGCTGGGTGGGGAGAATACGGTGGCTGCGGCACTATTAGAGTGTTTGTTTTTGGCCATAAGCCAACTTTTGATTTTTCAACAACTTCCGGGCGTTTTTGACAGTTGAACGGTTTGCCCTTTGGCAAGTCCTCATCGAGCACTTTTTGAACCAATATCGTTTATTGCTTTTATAACAAAATAGTCAACAATTTCGTTTTTATTAAAAGAATATATTCAGACTTTGGAAAAAAATTGGAAACCATTTATTCCCTGTAAAAGATACGGAAAAGTTCGTTTTCTTGGAACTTTTTAAATTGAGAAAAAGACTGCAATTCGAACCTGGTAACATAAATATCTTTACCGAAATTTCAGTATTTTGAGTCTTTTAAAAGTAACAAAAGAATGACTAGTTCTGAAAATTTATCAAAAATATGATAAGAATGGTTCTTCGAGGCAAATATCTAACCAGTGTTTTCAGCTCAACGAATTTGTTTGAAGTAAGAAAAAGAGTTTTCATCGAAATGGACATTCGGAATTATTTAAAAATATCCAAGTCAAAGTGGCCTTCAGCACATAAATCCGTTTTCCGTATACTGATTTATGAATGCCGATTTTACCTGTTGAAGGCAATGAGTGTTGAGACAGTTTACCGATTGTGTGGCCAATTCCAAAACAGACATTAAACTGACAAGCTTACAGTGTTAAAAGCCCTCAAAAATTGTGCCAACTTTATTAACTAAGGGCCGATTTCTCATCTTCTACATAGCTGCTAGTTATGTGTTGGATAAACTCAGTTTTTGCTCTGTTATTTGTACGTTTATATGACAGATAGCTCTATGTCGTGTACTACAATAACAAACAATAACCTAATCTTAGCAATCAGTGGCATTTGGCACTTTCAAAAGCTCTAAAGGTTGAGAATAGGCTTTATATAGGGCGATACCAAAACAGACTTAAGTTCTTGGCATTTTTTTAAATTTGACTTAAGCCTAAAAGTGCAAAAATAACTTTCCGGTCATGCATTGAGTGTTGAGAGTAAGATTTCACAGAATTTCGGCCGATACAAGAACATTAACAACATTTTTAGCATCTATTGGGTTGCTTTACCTTTGAAAGTGCAGAAAAAAACGGATCAAGAACAAAGAATCGGTAGTCTCTTTGAAAACGGAAACAGGCTTAAACGAAATATATAATTTAATAAATTAAGACTGAACCACAGGACCGAGACGAAAACGCGGTTCAGTTGGCTTTAAAAACCATGTTATAAACCGAATCAGTGGTGCACTTCACAGAGTTATTAACTGAACCGAACCGAACCAATCCGTATTTCCGATTGGTTTGCGTCCCTGATAAAATTTGAACCAGCAAAACAGTTATTTCTGCATAATTTTGAAACAAACAAGCAAACGTTGTACAAACATTTTGAATGTCAGTTCATGAAAAGTTTTCAAAATTGTGATTTCAACTCAATCCCATGAAGCGTGGCATGTTAATTAAAATTGATTGCTGTTCATCACCTTTTCAAATAGATTAAATTCCCCATCAATTCGTCTCAGCTAATGACTTTAAAACAATTTGTTCATCTCTTATCAGTCAACGGGCTCATTGCCTCTGTCTGATTAAATAGCATTATAACCGAAAAGAAGTGTTAACACATTGCCACCAATAATTTGGGTCAATGGACTTAAAATACTCTGTCTCTGTTTGGTTCTTATTGTTGGTGAGACCCGCGATTGCTATCGGAGGGCCTCCCACCCATTTTAGAGTAAACAAAACATCGCCCAATCATACCAATCGTTTGTTTACTTTCGATAAAGACCACAGCGAGTAAGGAAATTGACTCTATAATGGTTGGGCCCCTCCATATCAAGTGCCACCTGAGTGTGAGTCAGGAACCGCTGCGATTGCTGTCCCTGTCTCACAACTCAACTGCAGTTTGTTTAGGTTCGATTTCGTGTTTGGTTTGTTTATAAAACCGCATTTTTTTCTCTCTCGCTTTTTATTTTATTACTGAGCTGGAACTGTTTAGCATTTATTTGCTCAGTTTGCCGCCGCCAGTTTGTCTGGAGGGAATGGTAATGGAGAGCCAACGGCCACGGCAGTTGTTGATATTTTACGATTTTCAAACAGATTGCATTGCTGTTTATATATAATTTGTGGCCAATTGGGAGCGGTGGTAAATGATTGTATAAATAAAAATGCAATTTAATTTTCGTACCTGCACATCCTTGGAGAACATATTATTGGTGTGTATGATGACGGCACTGAAATTTCGCACAGTCTCAAACTCAAATGTGATTTCCACGGGCCGTCCTAATAGAGTGTCATTACGCCAGCCAATCCACTCATAGCCTGGAATTGGTATTGAGAAAAAATATAGAAAAACCATTAAGGCCTCGAGACGCAGGCTATGGTTCAACTTACAAAAATATCTACTAGGCTCATACCACTCCAGTTCAGTTCACTTCACTACTTTAGCCTTCATTATGTATGCTAACCAACTGCCTTCAGTCTAGTTTAACACAATTTTTATGTGACATTTATGTCTGCGCAAGCCAAGCCGCCAGTTGTTATACAAAACTGGGTTTGTCATGTACCTAGTAGACATTTTTTATGTGACAATTACGAGTACTACTTCAGCCGAAAGGCATAAAGAATCACACTTTGATCTTAGCCGTTACCTTTACCAAAGCCATTGATATCCATGCGGAAGTTATCCTTGCCCCGTTGTCCATCCACCAGTTGGCCCAAACCGTTCACATAACGATCGCCCTCCTCATGCCCATCGTATGTCTTATCGGAGAGATCAATTTCCATGCCACGTTGTACGCCCTTTGGAATGCTGTAGGCCACAATGCCTTCTGCAAAAATAACAACAGAAACGGGATGAAAGAAAAAAACAGTTGTGGGTTAGTGAAAGGCAAAAAAAAAAAACCAACACTAAAGTTATACTTTAAGGCGATTTGTGGGTTCATATTTTGCCGTCATCTAGTCGAGTGTGTGCGTAATTATAAGCCTATTTTATGACTGGCATGGGCTCATGTTCAAATTACATCAAAATGCGCAAATTATTGCGATAAATTCGCTTGAGAAATGTAAATTAAATAGTCGCCGCATGCAACTACTGACTGGGCCAACACAGCGATGGTTTAATAAAACAATAAAAGAAACTAACTATGCAAGTTGGCTTATTTTGGTGGCTTTGGGGCAAAAAACAAGCGAAACAAAGTCATCAACTTGAAAACCGGTCGCACACGCTTGATTGCATGCCTGCAGATAGTTTTAGTATACCCTTTAAAAAGTTTATTTACAAGTCAAGCATAGAATCATAATTCTGGGTGAACAAATAAAAAAGTGGGGTATAAGTTGGACTACGTGCTGTAGTTCTGTGTATTATTCAAAGCTTATGAGCTGGGAAAAGTTATAGTCAGAGGTGGTTAGAACATATATTTATGGTATATAACAATACAATACAAAATAATACAAAATATACATTAGATGATTGCGGCAGCCATTTGATATGAATTTGTTTTGGTATCCATTTTTGGAAATTAAAAACAATTTCAATTTTAATCCAAAAGAGCTGAAAATCATTCAGGGGATTTGAAAAATTAATATTTTAATATCAAAACGAAAGCGTAAGTTAAAGTCGGCATTGTCCGACTTCGAAATACCCGTAAGTCAGGGCAATTGGTGTTTAATAACCTCATGCGGCTCAGAGAGGTATGCAACGTTTTTTTAACTCTGCCATTTATAATACGATCCTTTTGAAAATTTGCGAGATTGTAGATATTGGCCACATCGACTACACTGCAAAATCTGAGCTCGATATCTTAAAAAATGTAGGAGATATTCAACATTTTTATACTCTGTGCCGTAGGTACATAGAGTATTATAAGTTTGTGCAAAAGTATGTAACAGGCAGAAGGAAGCATCTCCGACCCCATAAAGTATATATATTCTTGATCAGCATCAACAGCCGAGTCGATATAGTCATGTCCGTCTGTCCGTCCGTCTGTCTGTCTGTCTGTCCGTATGAACGCACAGATCTCAGAGATGGTAAGAGATAGAGGTTTGACATGTATGGGACATATGCTTCTTATGTCTGCAGGCAGATCAAGTTTATTTTCAATTTTGGCCACGCCCCCTCCCGCCCCCGCAATTTAGAAAAAACGTCATATCTCCCACAGTTTTGAAGATAGATGGCTTGTTCCTTCTGGACATATTTAGTTATTAGGATAACTTATCGATCCGCCAAAGGAATGAAGAAGATCGGATGAACGGTTTTCGAGTTATGATCAAAAGACAAATTTTCTTGGTACAGAGTATGTTATAGTCGGGCTTGACCGACTTTCTTTCTTGTTTTTATTGCGGGGTTTGGCCAAAATTTGAAACAAACTTGATCTGCGTGCAGACCATACTAGTCTACATTTAAAATTTGGTGGCTCTAGCTCTTCTAGTTTCTGAGATCTAGGTTGTTTATACAGACAGACGGACATGGCTATATCAACTCGACTATTGATGCTGATCAAGAATATATATATAGCTCAAGGGGTCGGAGATGATTCCCACTGCCTGTTACATACATTTAGGATACCCTTTTTACTCTAGGAATAACAGGTAAAAAATATTATTTTAAGAAAACATCCACTCCAAATAGATCTTTTGGAACATTTTGCTGCCATTCTTTAATTTAATTGATTGAATTCTTTGAATCCGTTTCAAATCTTTTGGCCACATGATTAGCATACATTCTTATTAATATTCCGAATATAAAAATCTTTGAAATTAATTCAAAAGACCTTATTAGCTAGATTTCTATAAATAAGATATTAATTACTGACAGACTGAGCATATTTTTATACCCTTGAAAAGGGTATTATAATTTTGCCCAGAAGTTTGCAACGCATAGAAATATTCATTTCCGACCCCATAAACTATATATATTCTTGATCGGGGTGACGAGCTGAGTCGATTGAGCTTTGTCCGTCCGTCTGTCCGTCTGTCTGTTTCTACTCGAACTAGTCTCTCAGTTGTAAAGCTATCGAGCTGAAATTTTGCACAAAGTCTTCTTTTTGCTGCACACTACTAATATGTCGGAACCAACTAGATCGGATGACTATATCTCATAGCTCCCACAGGAACAATCGGTCGGAAAACTAGTTTTAGTACGAAAAACTTTTTTCTTTTCAATGGAAACGTCTCCAAACTTTGTAATTGTAGGTTTTCTATGTTCTTTTACAATTCTACCAAGTTTAATTGAAATCGGACAACTATTTGGTATAGCTGCCATACAAAAGATAGGTCTGAAAAACAGTTTTAGTTAGAAAAACTTTTTTGTTTTTAATGGTAGCGTTCTTTAATGTGTATTTGGTTGATTCACGGGCTTTCACATAATTTTACAAACTTTTGGACAAATCGGATGACTATATCATATAACGATAACGATCGGTCGGAAAATGGGAAAAAGACTATTTTTTGAAAATATATAAGCGAGCACTTGCAAGGGTATAAAAACTTCGGCACAGACGAAGTTAGCTTAGCTTTCTCGTTATAATTCTGCTTTGGCTCCCAAAACTTGGGTACATCTGTTCATGCGTAAGCTTAAACCGTTGTAGAACAAAGAAAAGTCCAAGACTATTTCATATTTATATAAACTGGAATCTTAAATGAAATCGCAAGTGGGAGCTGAATATATATTACATATCAGGTTACGGAATTGCTCGCGAGCGAGCCGCACGTTCTCTCTATTCGGCTCTCGCTCAGAGCCGAGAGCACTAAAGCACTCGAGATCTACAGCTATTGACTCTGAGCTGAGAATCACAACTCGGAAGTCGCGAGCCATCAACAGTCATTTGACTCATGAGCTACAGCTCTCAGCTCATAATTGGCAGCTCTCGGCTCGTGACACACACATCTCGGTTCTTGAGCAATAAGGGGAAAATGGTAGCCGCCGAAAAAGGTTCGCGAGCCAGAGCTTCAAATTTCTTTTTTTGAGTCTAGACATAGACTCAAAAAAGAAAATCATTCCGTATGGTATTACATCAATGAGCAACAGTACTTAGACCAGAGTAACCCCCGGATACTCTCGAGCACAGCCGAAAAAGACTAAATTGGCCCCAATTTTTTACAATACTGAAAAGATTAAATTTATCCAATGGTAATCTTATAAAGATTAAACAAGAAAGAAAGTCGGTCAAGCCCGACCAAAACATACTCTGTACCAATGAAGTTATACACTCAGCTAAAATTTTGATGCTGCAGTAGCAGCTGAAAGCAGCACTGCTGCAGCGAACAGTCTTTTGAGCATAACTCGACAACCGTTCATCCGCTCTTCACTATTTCTTTGGCGGATCGATAAGTAATCCTGATTACTAAATATGTCTAGAAGGTACGAACCATCTATCTATAAAATTGTAGGAGATATGAGGTTTTTTCTAAATTGCGGAGGCGGAAGGGGGCGTGGCTAAAATTGAAAATAAACCTGATCTGTCTGGAAGTATAGGAAGTTTTTGGGCCATACACGTCAAACTTCTATCTCTTACCATCTCTGAGATGTGTGCGTTCATACGGACAGACAGACGGCCCTGGCTATATCGACATAGCTGTTGATGCTGATCATGAATATATATACTGTATGGTGTCGGAGATGCTTCGTTCTGGCTGTTACATACTTTTGCATAAACTTACCTACAATACAGAGTATCCAAATTGTAAACTGCGTTCCCTGCTCTGGCCCTAATGTAGAAGAGTATCAAACAAGTCGACTTTCCTTTTATCGAAAACCTACATTTTGGTTGTTTACCCGCCTGAGGGCATAACAACAAGTGCGACCACTAATGGTTGAGGGAGGAGTTTGGGGGCGAGGTAGGTGATCGGTGTAAGTATAATTCATGGCTGCAGCACTTACCTTCCCAGGCACAGCCAACAATCTCGGCGCGCAGGCAAACGGTGCGATCGTATTGACTGTAGGGATAGATGCGCACCTTGGAGGCAAAGATGCTGGGCTGCAGCACGTTCTCCACCTCGCTGTAGGTGTTTATATTGCCAGGCAGTATCTGCAATAAAAAACAAAAAAGGGGGAAACAGAAAATCAGAAACATTATAAATGGCCCCAGCATGTGTAGGTGGGTAGAGCTGAGCGCAAAAACAAAAGCGTTCAAATTGATTTTCCATTGCCTGAATCGATGGCATGGTTTTTGGGTTGGGTCCACAGCCAGGGACACCTACGCAATTTCTTTCTCCCTCTCTCTCTCTGCCTGGTTAATTCGCACGTAAATTGTGTGGCTAAAAGATGCAATATCTTTAAAGGCCCGAGGCCACATGCGATTGTTATCTGCTGTCCGTGATTAATGTGTGAATCGAGGAGAATGTTTAAGGTATTGAGTTTCTCACCTCTTTGCCTTGGATGCTCTTCCAGCGTAGCCATTTCTCAAAGCCCGGCCTCCAGTATTCCAAAACGTAGGCCTCGGTATACTCCTGGCCCTGACCTTTGCCAAAGCGACCCTGAGTGCGTACGGCACTGACCAAATGCACCTGCAGCAGATCAATTTGCAGATATTCTTTGAGACCACGCGAGACCATGTGCTTGGGACACCACGCCCCGCCGTTGTTGTCCACTTTGAGTCTGCGGAAAAAAACAAGAAAAGAAAAGGAATGGAAATGAAATGGGGAAAATTTCAGTTTTGATATTGTAAATTCTTGAGTTAATAGCCAGGCCGAATGGAGCTCATTTTTTATGCCAGGCCTTTATCTTAATTAAAATCGTATGAATCGTTTGATTCTATGAATGATTAATTTTTTAAGGTGGGTCCGATTTTCTCTTTGGTTTGGTGAATGGGTTTAAGATGATGAAGTAAGACTAGTCTAGATGCTTCCTCTCACCCGTAACCCATAAATCAAACAAATATACTCAAAGACCCACTTTCAGCCCCTTCTATTTACAATCTATTCACTTTTGCCCAACTGGGTTAACAAGCTAAGCTCATAGAAACATATTTCCATGCAACATGTGGCACAAATAAATACGCCAACCATATGGAATAATCTTCTTCATGCCCCTAACCAACGAACTTATCTTTGGTTATGACTTGTTTGTGCAGTCCATAACAAACTGTGCAAATTGTTTAAATGACTTTTTGACTGAGTCAATAAATTGCACGATTTACTGCACTTGGCCACACTGTGGTGGCGGCCGCTCATTCATCTAGGGCCAAGTCGACACTAGAAACTAGATAAAAATATGAAAATGAACCCAGTCACACACACACACACACACACACAGAGAGTAGTTAACCCTTTTTCTGCTCCATGGAAAAGAAATTGTCGCATTGCAGTTGCAGTTTCTGAGTTTGTTTGGCATTTTCGAGAGTTTGCCCGAGAGTTGCAAAGTTTGCGCTGTCAACCGAAGCTCATGCGGTTGATATGTGTGTGTGAGTGTCTGTTTTTATTTGTTTTTAAGTTGAAAGTGAAAAGTGAAAGAGACAGAGAGAGTGGGAGAACTGATGCAGCAGCTGTTATGGAAATAATTGTACAAGTCGTGCGTGCGCGAATTTTGCGGCACACAGTGAAAAAGTTGAAAAGTCATTCAGCCAATTATGATTATGCAAATTGGCAAGAGCCTTGGCACACACACACACACACACACACAGAAAAACAAAAGTGAATCAATAACGGTAGAGAGATAATTGTTTTATTTTTCCGATAATTTTCACGTGTTCAAATATTTTTGTTAGGGTGAAAAATTCAATATTCTATGGAAAATAGTTTGGGGGGAAAAGTTTTATTTGGTGAGTTAAAAATGAAGATTGTAAGCAGCGTGAACATGTCATGTTAAGTAATTGGGGTAAAAAAGGTTTTGCTTTTGGTAAGACTAGGAACAAGACTATGGTAAATCAGAGAAAATAATGCTAGCTACATCAATATATATATATATATTATTTCCACGATCAACCCAGTACCTGCTTATAATTATATAACCTTGAAGTTCTTATGTGCACACTATCCTTAGAAACGTAGTTTTTAGTACATAGGACACAAACATTTATTTCCACACAAAGTTTTGCAGTTATTTTTCCACTCAAAAAACAGATTTTCACAATCTTAAAATCACATCTCTAATTATTTCGCTTCCTATATCTACAAGACACGGTTAAAGTTAATCGAATGCTAATCTGTAACATAACTAAACTGATCGAGCATTTTAGGTCGGATTTTCCAGCATCGACAGTTGCAAAATATATTTTTGACATGCAGAATTTTCCGGGAGCTTTCACCCTGAAAACTGAGTTACGATTTGGTCTTAAAAGCAAAGCAAACTTTATCGATCGCTTTAATATTTTAAAAAATTATTTTTTTCACACACTTTTTATACTCTGTACCGTAGGTACATAGAGTATTATAAGTTTGTGCAAAAGTATGTAACATCCAGAAGGAAGCATCTCCGACCCCATAAAGTATATATATTCTTGATCAGCATCAACAGCCGAGTCGATATAGCCATGTCCGTCTGTCTGTCCGTATGAACGCACAGATCTCAGAGATGGTAAGAGATAGAGGTTTGACGTGTATGGGACATATGCTTCTTATGTCAGCAGGCAGATCAAGTTTATTTTCAATTTTGGCCACGCCCCCTCCCGCCCCCGCAATTTAGAAAAAACGTCATATCTCCCACAGTTTTGAAGATAGATGGCTTGTTCCTTTTGGACATATTTAGTTATTAGAATAACTTATCGATCCGCCAAAGGAATGAAGAAGATCGGATGAACGGTTTTCGAGTTATGATCAAAAGACAAAATTTCTTGGTACAGAGTATGTTATAGTCGGGCTTGACCGACTTTCTTTCTTGTTTTTGTTAGAAAAGTGTCATTTATTAACTAGCCTTCTGCTACCATTTTTGGCCGCTTATACTAGTGTGAAGTGTTCGGTATTAGCATTACTTGGCAGTGTCCATTTGGGCTTACCGATAATGTATACGTGTTTTAATGTAAGAAAGTGTGAGAATTCGGTGTGAATGGTGTTCCGCTAGAGTCGCCGTGAGCTGATATCCTTGGGAAATACCCTCTTTAATCTTCTCCTTTGACGTACACCTTGGATCCTGCGTCTTCTTAACAAGTTATTGGCCACTTTGTTGGGGTGGTGTGACAGCTTGTCCAGGTATATTGCAGCCTGCTTATTTAAAACGTCTCCAACCATAGGAACTCCAAGGTCCTTTTCAATATCCCTGGTTCTCAGGTACCACTCAGCTCCCGTAATGCGCCTAAGGATTTTCGCTTGGACCACTCTAACCTTTGCCAGGTGAGACTTCGCCGCGATTCCATAAATTTATAGGCCGTTTCTCCATACCGGAGCCAGAATAGCCTTGTAAATTAGGACTTTGTTTCTGAGTGACAGCTTGTTCTTGGAGTTCAGGAGTCTCCCCATGCGCCGTGCTTTGGCAGCCACTGCCTGAGCTGATGCCTTGGCATGGTGTCCGAAAGTCAGTCGTCTGTCCAGTGTCACCCCTAGGTATTTATGGGCTGCCTGATCGTGCCTGAATACTCCCGGGCAGGTATCACGACGGGTGGCATAAGTCACCGAAGCACACTTGTCCGTGTTTATGGCAATGTTCCATCTAGCGGCCCAGTTGCTAAACGTATTCAGGTACTCCTGAAGGGCATCTGTGGCTGAGTATATGCACATGTTGCGGGCAAGTATGGCCGTGTCGTCAGCAAATGTTGCGATAAGAAGGTCTTCGGGCATTTCGAGCGGAATGCTACTGGATCTGGGCATATCGTGAGTGAATAGGGAGTATAGCGTGGGGTCCTACACGCTACCCTGCGGTACACCAGCCCGAATGGCTCTTGTTTGGGATGTCGCTCCGTCCTGTGCTACCTCGAAGGTTCTGTCCGTCAAGAAGCTCTTGATTGGCAGATACAATTGGGGCGGGAGGAGTTTCTTGATCTTCGAGAGCAGACCTTCGTGCCACACTCGATAGAAGGCCTGCTGGATATCAAGATAAGCTGCCACTACATACTCCTTCCCGTCATACCCTTCGAGGATGTAGTTGACCACTCTATGTAGTTGTTCGGGAGTTCCATTTTTCGACCGATCGTTCGTATGGGGACTATATGATATAGCCATCCGATTTGGACAAAACTTTGAAAAATAAGATGAAAGCTTGTGAAACGAAGAAATACAGCATTTCGGGATGCTACCATTAAAAACAAAAATGTTTTTCTAACTAAGACTGTTTTTCAGACCTGTCTTTTGTATGGCAGCTATACTATATAGTTGTCCGATTTTAATAAAAATTGGTAGAATTATAAAACGAGAAAGCCAAGCTTAAATACTTCAAAGAATACTCTTTTTCCCATTTTCCGAAAGATCGTTCGTATGGGAGCTATTTGATATAGTCATCCGATTTGGACAAAAACTTGTAGAACTATGTAAAAGCACGAGAAACAAACAAATACAAAATTGCAGGATGCTACCAATAAAAACAAAAAAGTCTTTCTAACTAAGACTGTTTTTCAGACCTATCTTTTGTATGGCAGCTATACCATATATATAATTATAATTTATAAAAAAACATATAAAAACATAGAAAGCCTACGATAACAAAGTTTGGAGACGTTTCCATTGAAAAGAAAAAAGTTTTACTCACTTAAACTAGTTTTCCGACCGATTGTTCCTATGGGAGCTATAAGATATAGTCATCCCATCCGGTCGGTTCCGACATATTAGTAGTGTGCATCAAAAAGATCGCGTAGAAACAGACGGACGGACAAGGCTCAGCTCGTCACCCTGATCAAGAATATATATAGTTTATGGGGTCGGAAATGAATATTTCTAAGCGTTGCAAACTTCTGGGCAAAATTATAATACCCTTTGCAAGGGTTTAAAAACGCACTTTTCTTATCACTTAACCATACAACTAGTAGATAATGTTCCAAAAAGTATGCAACGGAAAATGTGATTTATGTTTAAGCGAGTTTGTTCTTAAAATTTCCAACTGGTTTAAACACTTTTCTTATACAGTGATAGTTAATAACTTAACTCAAGTAATTCTAGCTTGAAATAACCTTTATGGCCCTTGAATATTTTCAACTTTCTTTGGTTCGATTCGGAGAACTCGTTTTAATACAAATTGGTTCCACCAAGTATATATTGACTTGTGTGAAGTACTTTTAATTTTTTAATAAAATATTTTTGGTTTGACACTAGAAAATACTAGACTTTAAAAAAGAATGTTTTGTATTTATTTTGAGAGTTAATCTGGCTTGACCCAAGATAATTTATACCTAAAAGAAGGATAAAAAGATTTAAAACGAATTATGACTGTACCGAAACGACCTAAAATTAAGTATTTCGGGATTGTAAACAACGTACTTGACAGAAGAATAAGAATAAGAAAGTTCTTGATTCTTTTCAGAGTATTTTAATATTATTATTGATTTTTGGTTAAGATAAAAGTGTTGTATACTTTTAAATATTATTATTATTGTGGTTCTGTGAATTGCTATATCCATTTATGGAGAGACGGTAGCTTATTTAATAAGTGTCTTTGTATACAACATGTTATTTAAAGTGAGAGTAAAACCACCGTTTAAATTTAAAAACAGTGTATCTTTCCATTGAATTTGGTTAGTTGAAAGCTGAATTTAATGTCGGAAAAAGGCAGTGACCATTGCGCACACAAGTGCCAATCAGTGCATAATTTCCAACAAAGAATTCTACTTACATATTCCACCTACTGTCCCCCCTCTTGGCGACATATAATTACAAGCAACACACGCACTCGAAATGCAGCTCAATTACAAATGCAATTGCAGCAAAAAAAAATATGTGTGTAAATAAAAAGTTGCGTTAAATTTAATTAAATAATTAACGCCACATGCAAAATGGTTGGAAAAAACGGAGTACACGAAGTAAAAAATGACATTTCGCAAATGAGACATACGAAAGCAATTGGCAATAAACAAGAGCGGGGCGTGTCCATTTTGCTCAATCAAAGCAAATTCAAATTAATTATATTCCATATTTTTTTAAATAAAACATTACGAATAAAAACCAGAATCATTGGCTAAATGGTATAAATTACAATGAATTTATTTGTAATTAAAATTAACAAGTGCAATCAAAGAGAAGAGCAAGAAAGAACTCAAATGGTAATGTACTAAAAAAGACTTACAACTATTTGGGAAAAAAAAAGTAAATAAAACAAACCAAAAACGCTTAGGTAAAAAACTATAAAATGAAACAAAATATAAAAGCACAATCAGCAAATAGTTGTTTTTCCCGCTTTTAGCCATGTTTAAAAATTGTTTAATTAAAATCGATTCGTTTGTTGTAGCTGAAAAATGTAATTTTATGAGCTGTTTTATTTGAATTGGATTGGACGGACATTTCACTTAAAATGGAAAGCGTTTTTTCAAGTATTAGTTTCCCATACTTTCATTATATTTATTTTTCAATACACTATTCAAGTCGAGTTCTGCCATCTGCTTTATTTTAAATATGGTGCCATTGGCACCATATGCAACCCATGACCTACATTCTGCCGCTTAACCGCATTCATTTTTCTTTCATGTGTGTGTGTGCCCCTTCTTTTTTACAGCCACTGCCACATTTTTTCATTTTCTCCATTTTTTCCCCGCTATTTACGTTAATCGCGGTTTACAACACGACGATTCCAAGGCTGAGCCGGAGAGGATATTTGCCATATGCAGAGAATGCCATCCACGACTCCTTTAGGTGGGGATATGCCTATTTGCAAGTGCGCGTCGAGTTGTATACATTAATATCAATTTTGTTGTCATAAATCCAATGAAACGTGTCCCCTGCTCTGGGGCTGCTATGGGTAGGCTTGTCATTTGTCGCTGACTTTTACTTTGGCCCCCCCCCTCTCGTTATTTTTTGTTCTCACCATACTCTAGCCGTTCAAAAATAAAGGTATTTTAGCTAGAATAAAGCCATTTGTCTGAATCAGATGATAAACGGGCTTAAGCATGAAATTATGTTATATTTTTATTACTCTTTTGATTTACAAAAATTAATCATTTTGCTTTTTTAAATAGGGTTGCTTTATGAAAGCCTAGTAACTAGGTAATGGCTCTAGCCTTATCTGTTTTTAGAGCTTTAGGGCAAAAAGAGTCAAGCCAAGCTTCTCTCAATTTGTTGGTTGGTTTGCAATTCGCACCAGAGATTGGTTACTACGGTTTAACTCCGAATCCTGTCGGCAGAGTTTGAGAAGCTTTTCCATGTCTAGTTACTTCCCAGCTGTCGGCAATAGCTGGTGAAGGTGACTGGGTGAATAAGTTTTAAAAGGAAAAAATATTTCATTAGATGTACCGAGAGATACATTTTCTATTGTTAAAAGTTGATACAAAATATTTTTTTATAGCTGACTCTTTGAACCCTGGTCGGGCTTTTATTATTTTTATTTTATTTTATTTTATTTAATTAAAAAACCAATAAATTTTTGCTATATTTAAAGTATGTAGCATTGCCGGATACTTAACAAATATCAATTTTAATATTTCCTGGGATGCAAACCGGTTCTGAACCGCTTATTTCAGCTGGTGAACCGAACCGCAAGCCAAACCTGCTTCCTTTCAAAATCGCTGAAGCGAACTGAAAACCACAATAAAAAACGGTTCGGTTTAATTCAACGCTTAAGTCGTGAATCGCCAATGATACTTGTTAATTTGAGAATTTGAATAGTTTCCCTAAGATCGTTTTTATGTAACATTTCGTTCTACTTTCTGCATCGATATTATCTTTAAGGATCACTGAACACAAAATTTACAACATTTCCTGTAAGGGCCGTTTTGCCATCTTCTACTTAGAGCTATCTGTCACATAAACTATAAAATAACAGAGTAGATAGTGAGTTTATTTGTCACGTTTCAACTATTTAGAAGATGAGAAATCGATCCTAGGTCTTCTGCAATTGATTAGAAGTAAGTATCCAGCTTAGGATGCTATAGGCAACATTAATCAATACCCAAACGGACCACATTCATAGGACTTTTAGCATATCTTACAAAAGTGCATCTACTTTAAAATACGTTGATGGATATTTTTACGCCTTAAAGAATGAAAATTTTATTTTATTTTCTTTAACAATTACACTATCCAACAAGGTCCAACATATTGGAGGGTTGGACGTGCTGCGTGAATCCATTTTTGTCTAGATTATTTGTAGTTTGAGCTTAAAATTGCTCAAAAGGCATGTATTGACTTTTTTAAGTCTCGTTTAATGTGGAACACTGTCGGTTTTTTTTGGCTCAAATTGATTTGATCGTAAGGTCCTATATCTTATACTTCAAATTGTCCATCCTAAATATTTCTGCGATTTTTTAAGCGGAGGTGTATTATTTAGGGCCGATTTCTCATCTTCTACATGGCTGCTATGTGTCAGATAAACTCAGATTTTACACTGTTAATTGTAAGTTTATGTGATAGATAGCTCTATGTAGAAGATAAGTAGTGGAGTATAGTTGTATAAAATAACCATATTTTACATTATTTCATTATAAATATATCATTAGTATAGGTTGCCCAAAATGGAGGTTGATGGAACTTTCGCAAAACAGAGTCGTGTTCAGCACACGAAAATCATCTACACTTTGAAAAAAACCCAAGAGCTTTGTAACTTGAACATGTACAAAAGGTATCAATAGCACTGTAAGTACGAAAATACATAATATAAATATAATATAAATCTTAATACAAAACTCTCATATCAAGTACGATTTTATCAATCCCGAATTACTTGATTTGAGACTGTTTGGGATGTATTGAGTATATTTTAAATTATTTTAGAATCTTTTAAGTATTACTTTTAGGTAATTATTGTCTCAAGTCTTCCAAAATAAGTAAAAAGTCCAGTTCAGTATTTTAAAAAACATTCCAGAAAGAAAACAAGAGTATTTCAATCAAGTACAAAATGTTCTTGGTTTGATCCCACACAATCGTTGGTTACAGCTACTATAGTTCAGTAATTTACTAATACTCCCTGCATAACAAATGTGTTACAGCCAGTTGGGAATTCTAAGAACAGACTCGCTTAAAAATAATTCGCATTTTCTGTAGCATAGTTTATGGAGTCATTATGAGTGTTTGTACTCAATCTAACATATTATTTTGTACATGAAAAAATAAGAGGCTTTGCTTGAACTTCCACCTAACTGTGAGTCTAAAATGTTCTTGATGCAAGATCGTTTGTTCTTATTTAAACAATATTTGCTGTCATATTTCGGTTTTAGAATGTTTCGTTCCCAATTTAAGTACACCCAAGAACGAACCATACTTGAAATTTTGAGTACGAGACGGTGTAAATTCTATCTCGTGTGGTCTAGAACGCCGGTAGCCTTTTTTCTAATTTTAGATTGCCTAGTGTTATATATCGTAGTTTTTTCGGTATTTATTTTCGAATTTGAGTGCCCCTTCTTATTGGAAGCCTCTAAGTACGAACACTTTTTCCATCTCTCCCTTTCTGCGTAAGAGTATTCCAGTTTCGCAAAGAGTATTAAGCAATTTTTGTTGGCACATTTCATTTCTCATCTCTCTGCAGTTGCAGCTGTTTATTACGTTTTAACATATGGGTCACCTGGGAGCGCACTCTAGCATAATTTGCATGACGCAAGCCAAGCCTTGGGAGCTGGCTGAAAATGTTTTCTCAATGCGCATTTAAATTGGGCAAATAATGGACGGCCAAAGTCGTGAAGTGTGCGACCGCCTAAAGGCTTGCTCCACTTACAATAATGCAGTTGAAAAGTATGCTTTTTGCCAGTTTGTTGCCCCAAAATGTTGTAAGTTGGATCATTTTACATTGAATTCAGTTGTGCCCGAGAGCCCAGGAGCCTTTCATTAGCTTCGTTTTCAAGCACTAACGAGGCAGCAACATCTCGTTTGCTGGATATGCTTCTAGTTATTTTTACCGGTATGGGTTATATAATACTCAGGGGAGGAGGAGAAACTATTTTTGGGAACGAGGAAGGGAAATGCCGTGCGAAAATTTTATGCTGGCTAACAAATTTCGTTCATTTTGCGCTCTCGTTTTTTGTGTTGCTGCTTTCTTAGCTGCGGTTTCGTTTTACAGCAAATTGTTGCATACTTTGCAGAGCCATTTGGCTTGCATACTTTGCCTTGTGCCGTCGCATACTTGGACGCGTTATGGTCAGTAGAATGGCTCTGGGCACCTAGCACAAGTTTTTATTTAGGCAAAGCTACTAAAATATGCCATAAAAAGGTGGCTGGCCGGAGAAGCT
>JAWNNO010005909.1:0-11737 GCA_035044985.1 Lordiphosa fenestrarum | reverse complement strand
GCGTGGTTTGTGCCTCTGCAGTTGAAGCATTGCTTCGAGGCGTCGTGGGCACTTCTGCACCTGGAGGCTGTGTGTCCAAAATCGAGGCACTTAAAGCATCTTCTAGGGTCGGTTTTCTGACGCACGCGGCATACCGCCCATCCTATGCGGATTTTCTCCATTGAAAGTAGTTTTTCCGCTGCCTCTTTGGACAGTAGTAAACTGGCCGTCTGGGTACCCCTGTATGCTTTGCGTAGCGTGGAAAATGCTTCTGCCGGTATATCTCCTTCAATGTGGGCAAAGACCGCCTGCAGGAATTCTTCGCTGGTAGACCATTCTGAGATATCCCTCACTTCAGTGAATATTTGGTCAGAGATTGCCCTCACTGTTGCCTTATCTCCCATAGCATTTTCAACTGCCTTACGCAACATTGTGGTTGCTTCATCCCTTGCTTTGCTCAGTTTCTGTCTGTTTCTAAGCGAACTAGTCTCTCAGTTTTAAAGCTATCGAGCTGAAATTTTGCACAGAGTCTTCTTTTTGCTGCACACTACTAATATGTCGGAACCGACCGGATCGGATGACTATATCTCATAGCTCCCATAGGAACAATCGGTCGGAAAACTAGTTTTAGTATGAAAAACTTGTTTCTTTTCAATGGAAACGTCTCCAAACTTTGTAATCGTAGGTTTTCTATATTTTTTTATAATTCTACCAAGTTTTATTGAAATCGAACAACTATATGGTATAGCTGCCATACAAAAGATAGGTCTGAAAAACAGTCTTTGTTAGTAAAACTTTTTTTGTATATGATTGTTTCACATGCTTTCACATAATTTTTCAAATTCTTGGCCAAATCGGATGACTATGTCATATAGCTCCCACGAACGATCGGTCGGAAAATGGGAAAAAGTATTTTTTGAAAATATTTAAGCGAGCACTTGCAAGTGTATAAAAACTTCGGCACAGACGAAGTTAGCTTAGCTTTCTCGTTTTTACTTTGATGGAAGCGAAATAAGACTGGCAAAGCCCAAGTCATTTACATTTTTTAGAGCGAAGCTCTTTTACTGACGGTCGACTGGGGGGTAAATCCAGAAAACGATTGTCTTTGCGACAGATTTCTTTGGCTACGCTTTTGACTTTGCAAAGTCAGCAGCGTTTGTGTGTGAGCTCACTCAGTGCGTGCGTGCATATGTATGTATGCAACTTTCATGTATGCAGCCAATTATATGCGCCGACGCGTTCGTTTTTCTCGCTTGTTGTTGTTATTGTTGGCTTTGTTAACGGACTACTTTTTGACGACGAGACCACCTAATATTATTGCATCATGTCGCTGCTTACACTGGAGTCTGCTAACCAGTGTTGCCAATTTAATTATTTTCGCACCAGATCTAGGTATTTTGTAAGGTCGAAAGCCAGAATGTCTGTGCAAGAAAGCGATAGCAGCATGTGGGTTGTGAGCAGAGTTCGCATCAACCGGTCCTCTCTTTGCAGTTGTCACAAAAAAAAAACGGTTACGTGCGGTACATTGACAGAGAGGGACGGAAGCAACCTTTAAAATTGAAAGTTTAAATGCGCTCTCTGGTTGTGTTCGGTTAAGAGAGGAGAGAAACATATTTGCTTTTGTTTTTTCTGTCTCGGTCTTTTGCCAACCGTTGTGCAGAGACCGCTTGCTTAAAAGATCTTTTTTTGTGCGTATGAACTTGTGAACGTTTGTGTGTGAGCTCATTTAGTGCGTGCGTGCATATGTACGACAGAAAAATATGTCCTTCTCTCTCTGACAAGCCGTGAAGATTGACTTCGGCAAGTCCGTAGCATGATGGAATAAGTATAAGGTGGTCTCGTCCGTAAAAGCTTTCCCTTATTGCATGTTGACAAATAAGTGCGAGTGAGAGGTAAAAGCTTTTACCTACTCTGTTGACAGCCGGCCAAGCACTGACAATAAGGGAGAAGGTGAGAGAGCCGCTCACATGACGAGACCACCTTATACTAATTTCATCATGGTCCGTAGAAGCGAGCGAGCGAGATGTAAAAACTTTTAAAAAGCTTTTATTAAAATCGTTTGTTAGTGAGTGTGAGTGAAATGGCAACATTTTCGGCTCGGTCAATCGGTCGAAAAATGGGAAAATCAGTATTTTTTTGAAAATATTTAAGCGAGCACTTGCAAGGGTATAAAAACTTCGGCACAGACGTAGTTAGCTTAGCTTTCTCGTTTTAGTTTAAAATGTTCTCAAAAACTGAAAATCCGTTCATGATTAGTTTTTGACAACGAATGTGCTCATATTGAGACCAATCGGTTTTTCACTCTGTGTATGCTCAAAAAAATCGACCATCGAAAATTGATTTTTGAAATGCAAAATTCGCGAGTCTGGTCATTGTGCGTCGCCCAGGCGTCTGCTAGTATCACGATAGCGATATGGTATTTCGAACTGCCGCCATGAAGCAGGTTTTACATTTACGAATCGTCATTCGATGCTCCGGAGCCGTTTGGCCATCACGGTCTAATCAGTCGGTCCAGTTTTTAACGATTTCTCCTTTAGCGCCTTTAGACTTGATATTTGTCAGGTTCGACTTTTACTGTTAATGATTTTCAAGACTATCAATTGTGCTCACCATCGATAATTTTCAAACACCACTTTGTGGGTTTTGGTTTATGCTCTCATGTTGCTCTTACATTTGTATTGTAAACAAAACTACTTTATATTGATTTGCCAGCATTGTATTTTTAAATCACATTATGATTATCCCTCGTAAAGAGCTTCGCTCGTACCGGGTGTTCCACGACGCCCACTTCTTTTTTTTTGTGTATGAAAATATTTTCTTTTCCCCATAAATTAAACAGAAGTCTCAGCGTCGGGAAAGTACTTTCAGCGATGGACTTCAAGACTACGTAAGTGTTCACTTTATGTATATTTTTTTATCAGAAAAAAAAATAGAAAAACGTAAAAAAAATATAGGACGAAAAGAAACTTTCTTGTATTAACTTTTAGGCATGCAAAAGAATATTATCCAAAAAGAAAAGGCTACTTCCTTGCTCAATCGCAGTTCTCTTTTTTCCTCGCGCCTCGCTAAGCTTGGAGCAATTTAGCCGAGACGACAACCCTTATTCGAGTGGTTTTTGTCTTTTTTTTAATTTTTTTTCATATCTGCTTGCCATTTTCTTTTGCTTTAATAATGCCCTTTAATAAGACTTCTTTTTAATTAACTTATATTTTTAACCTATTTATTTGATTTTAAACCATTTCTTTTATTCATTATTTTTATTTAAATTATTATCCATTTTAATCTTCCTTTTAACTCTTAAATTATATAATTCCTTTTATTTTTAAATTTTATCATCGAGCCCATTTCCCCCATGTTTAATTTTAAAACCATATTTAATTTATACTTTTAAATAAAAACTTTTATAATGTTCTAAATCCCCTTTTTGTTGATCTCTGCTAGCATGCTGCCCCTGTAGGCCTCTTTTATTGAAGGGGTCATTCGAATAACAATTTTATTTAGTTTTCCTTGGCACTGAATGACCATGGAAGGGAGGGCGTTCTACCTCATTAACATCTGAGGAGCCAGCTATTGTGTTTGTCCTGTTTAGAATACATCCTGTCCTATCCTGTGCTAAGTGTTAGTGTGTTTTTCTCCGGTTTTGTGATAGCTTGTCAGAGCACGCGAATTTAAAACAATAAGCATGTATAGGCCAACCATAGGAGAGAAGCAAGACCACCACCCCAATAGTCGACGAGCTAGAGCCGGAAAATAACCGCGTGCGCTCCCTCCTATGCCGACCACCAGCCTGATCTTGACCGTAATCCGTTACAGTCATAATTATATAATAGCATATTATTTTATGGCGCCCAACTGTGTGGCCAACATTTATTTTGTGACTCACACACACACACGAACCACTAGCTTTCAAACATTTATTTTCCTTTCAAATCCCCAAGTTGCAACAGAGGGCTGAAGATTTTGTAGTTTAGCTACTCTTGTAGTCTTTTAGCCACTGTTGGTGTTGCGACAGTAGGGTAAGCCCATCTTTGAGTTTCTTGTTCTCATAACCAGTCGCGTCAGGATATACAGGCTTTCTAGTTACTAGTAATAGATTACCTGACCACGGCTGATGACTGAACATGTAAATTCACAAGTCTATCCTATATCTCTATATTTTTCTTTGAGCTTTTAATATTGCCCGTTCAGGAGCATAGGATTTGCAGGTAACATTGTTATGGTTAACATATCACCTGACCACGTCTGACAGGCAATAGAGGAGTCTCAAAAATATTGGTGCAAAACATTTTATTCATTCATTCGCCTTGGAACAGCAGTGCGATTATCTTTGAGTAGAATTCCACTGACCACGTTTGAAGGAATAAAACATCTCATATTCTCTAAAAAAAAAAAAATCTCAATTATTTGTGAGTTGATTGGGAAGACAAACGGAGTTGATTGTTTATCGCCCTTTGGCCACAGCTCACATGTATTGTTGTTGTGTTGCTGAAACTATTAGAGGCGCGATTGGTTTGCTTAGACCAGCTGCACACTCAATTGTCGGCGCACACAGCAACCGAGTTTTTTTTGTTTCTTTTGATGTTTTTAAGCAGACCACGGACTAGCTGATAAGAGATTTCTGCAGGGAGCATTGCTAAGCATGAGATCAAATTATGTTTATGATTGTATTAATCTTTGTCGTGTACAGTTTATGCAAATTTTATAATTTTTATTTGTTAAGCCGGGTATCCAGCACAGCGGAAACTAAAAATTACTGCCAAACTTCATATAAAAAAAACTGTGCCAGGAATTTTTAGTTTGCTTTTTCGTTTGTTGTGTATCCAGCAACACGAACGAAATCCACACTTTATAAATAGCGGCGTATCAATTGCGGCGTTTCGGAAGCGTGTGTGGAACGAGAAACAGCTGATATTCAGGCCAGGAATATATTGCTGACAATTATTTTGGAAGTGATTAGGCAAAAGATGGAGGCAAAAACTGTGCGCAAGACTAAAAATAGAATTGAAATTTTTAACGTGAGGAGAAGATAAATAAAATCAAATAAAAGCAGTTTAGGCAAGACCATGTCTTTGGCGAATCACAGAGAAAAAGCATTTTGACAACATTTCTGTGAAAAGTGCTTGGGAAAGTGTTGCTGCACAAATAAATAAAGAATATTATGTTCAAAATTATTAAATTCATTAATGCTATAAATGCTTGCTAGCGACTGACTGTAACAACGCTTGAATATAGAGAACAGAGAGAGACACAGAACGCTCCGCTTGCTTCAATTGGGTTCCACACACTCAAAATAAATAGCAAATTCCTGGCAGGAATTTTCCGCAGTGCTGGATACAGGCCTTTACACAGTATTAAAACCTACAATAATTAGTCTGAGTGATTTCGTTCGGCTTGTTTTTGTATTCGTTTGGATTGAGTGTTTTGTCGCTTTTGTTGAGTTTAAGGCTTAGAAGGCATTGCAACTAAGCAGCTGTTCAGGCGAGCAAAGATCATTGAACTTGCGAATACCGGTGTCAGTTCAAAGCGTTTTTTAGCGGTCATATAATCCTTAAGATTTAGTTTAGTAAACATTGCTTAACGGGCAATTCAGAGGATGTAGATGCACCAAGTGTCCCGCCTCCTCCTCATTGTTCACTTTGCAAAAAGTAAATTCAGGCATCCACGTCTCATAAGACTAGACTAGCGATAGCCCAAAACACTAGACAGCAGTCTAGAGGCAATGATTCTCCAGTAAACCAAAGTCAAAGACCTGGGCCAAGTGGAACGGGACAAGCAAATGTAAGTTCCCAACAGGTGACCACTATGGTGGCACAGGCAGCTCGAGGAATGCAAAATGATCTGCCAACTCAATTGACTGCACGGATGACAAAGCTCATACACTCAAAAAACAAACAAGAAAGAAAGTCGGTCAAGCCCGACTATAACATACGCTGTACCAAAAAAATGATACGCTCAGCATAAATTTTGATGCTGCAGTAGCAGCGAGCAGTCTTTTGATCATAACTCGAAAACCGTTCATCCGATCTTCTCCATTCCTTTGGCGGATCGATAAGTTATCCTGCTAGCTAAATATGTCCAGGCCATCTATCTTCAAAACTGTGGGAGATGTGACGTTTTTTCTAAATTGCGGGGGCGGGAGGGGGCGTGGCCAAAATTAAAAATAAACTTGATCTGCCTGCAGACATAAGAAGCATATGTCCCATACATGTCAAACCTCTGTCTCTTACCATCTCTGAGATCTGTGCGTTCATACGGACAGACAGACGGACATGACGGACATGACTCGGCTGTTGATGCTGATCAAGAATATATATACTTTATAGGGTCGGAGATGATTCGTTCTCGATGTTACATACTTTTCCACAAACTTATAATACTCTGTGTACCTACGGTACAGAGTATAAAAACAGCTAAAATCGCCCTAAAATTTAGAAACTCGCCTTTAAAAAGGGGTCAAAGGCGATTCGCCATATATTTTAGAAAAATTATTTCTAAAAATCAGAAAAAGACTTTCTGAAATTAAGAAAATATTTACTATAAGCTAGAAAATATTTTCTTAATTGTAGAAAAGCATTATCTAGATTTAAAAAAAACCTTTCTAGATTTAAAAAAAAATCATTTTCAACTATTATAGACAGGAAAGGGAGTGGGGGGGACTGGAGACAGAACAGGAAGAAAGCAAGTTGCAGAGCTAATTGAAGATGCTCAATCCGATGACGCCACAAAGTTTTCCGAGGTCGAAGAAGTTGAGGAATTCAGGGCTGTGGCATTAGTCTGCTGGAATTGTCGCAAAGAAGGCCACGATTGTGAGTCCAAACGTAGAACATTTTGCTACGGATATGGTGTCCAAAGCACTTACAAGCATTCATGTGGCAAATGTCAAAAAAACTTGAAGCTGAACACACAGCCTCGGCAGCCACAGTGTGTTCAACGAAACAAGTCGATGAATGCTGCCTAAGTCCATCAAAAATACAAAAGTTAATTCACCCAGACTTGTCAAATCGTGTGGATGTGGAACTGCCCGAAATGTAAATGCCATTCGCCGAAATAATAATGATAAACGCCCTTACGCCGAGGTTCGTCTTCTTGACCGTGTTGTACTTGGTCTAATTGACACCGGAGCAGCTATCAGTTGTGTTGGCGGCCAGCTTGCCAAACAAGTTATTCAGGAGAGAATGCCTTTGAAAAGAATAGGGAGTAAAGCATGCAGTGCGAACGGAAGTAAACAAGAAATTGTGGGACGATTTAAAACCCCAGTAAAATATCAAAATCAGGTCAAGAATCTCGAATTGCACATAATTCCTTCCCTCAGTCAAGATCTTTATCTTGGCATCGATATTTGGTCAGTTTTAAATTTACTGCCACCAACTTTGCAAATAGCAGAACTATCCCCTGACTCTCATGATCAATCTCCATCTCAAAGAGAAAACCTCCAGAAGGTAATTGACCAATTTCCTTCATTTGTGATTTCTGGACTTGGTAAAACATCATTGCTGATGCACGAAATCGATGTTGGTGATGCCAAACCGATTAAACAGCGGCATTTTCCAATATCTCCTGCGCTAGAAAAGCTTTTGTACGCAGAAGTGGACCGAATGCTTAACCCTCTAACACGTATGCCTGTCTGAAGGCACGTATTACGTTTTTGGGCTTAACAAATAAACTAACAGCTTTTTAATCGTTTCAATAATTTTTGGCGGTTGATAATAAACACACAAAACTATGAGTCTCAGCTTTGAAAGCTCTCTGAAGCTTTTAACGGGACTTATATATATTTCGCTATGCACAAGCCATATGTTTTTTTGCGCGTAAAATTTGGGCTGCTGTATGTTGTGTTTTGCTGTGCAAATAATAGTAAAAATAGAAAGCCTATCCAGCTCATAATTTTTTTTTTGAAAGGTAAGTTCATTTACTATTAAAATTAAGTTGCAGATTTGCAAATACATAAAAGACATGCGTTGTGACAGCGAAATAGCGATACGTGCCTTGAGGCACTTTTGGGGCTCCAAGAAAACTTTTGTTGCCAGCTGATTTTTCACAATTGATTGCAATTTATGTGTTTGTTTCTGTTGATGGAGTGATTTTACTTAATAGAATTATAAATATTACTAGAAATGGCAAACCGGGTTCAGTATACGCTGTCCGACTTGACAGATGAGCAGTTGCTCAAGATATTTGACTCATTTCCGTCGGATGAAGAAATGTTAAGCTCAAGTGACGACGAGGACGACGACATTGAGGAGGCTCTTAATACTGCATTAGAGGATGCTGAGACTGTGTCATTTATTGAGAGTAATGTTGAAAATGTCCAAAACAATGCACAGAAAGCTGAGACTTCCCAGAAAATTGCAAAAAGGCCGCGATCGCCATTACCAATCAGTGAAGATTCGGCGTGCGCATCTCCGCCAACTTCTGGTGGGTTCAATGGAGCTGGTAAGCCTAATTTAATTGCTATGTGTTATTTTAGTGAATAATTAGTTTTATTTATACAGATATTGAATCAATAACAAAAGATTCGGGTAAGATTCTGTGGCGAGAGAAATGTATGCAGTTGCATGTTAACAATGTAGCATTTCGAGGCGAGTTTTCGCTGCCAGCAGAAATAAAGGAGCTCAAAACTCCACTAGAGCTCTTTTGCTATTTACTTTATTTAAATCATGAATATGATCGTCGACATCGTTTAACAGATGATATTAACAATAAGTTCAAAATTAACACTGATGAGATGCACCATTACATAGGTATTTTGATGTTCATGTCCATTTATCGCTACCCGAATCTGAAGAGCTACTGGGGACAAAATGCGTTCGGACCTATACAAACCTGCATGACCCGAAGCAGATTCGAGGCAATCAAGAAGTACTTCTCGCTACGTGATGAGCGCGAACTTATCAAAAAGGGTGAACCAGGCTACGATCCTTTGTTCCGTACGCAAAAATTTGTAGACTGTCTCAACAAACGGTTTGACTCGGTGCCAAAGTATGCCCGCCTTTGTGTTGACGAGTAAATGTGCAGCACAAAAATGAAGCACCACTTGCGTCAGTACATGCCAAATAAGCCGCACAAGTGGGGCATCAAACTATTTGTATTGTGCGATTCATTTGGATACGCATACCACTTTGAGATCTACAGCGGTGCCGGTGATAATGTGGTCTTACCTGGTCACCCAGATCTTGGTGCTTCGGCCAACATTGTAGTGCGCTTAACACAAACCGTAGAAAGATTTAAGAATCACATCATTTACTTCGATAATTTTTATACATCTCTGCCTTTGATGGTTTATCTAAGAGCGAAAGGTATTTATAGCCTTGGCACGGTGCGTGTAAACCGTATCCCCAATTGCAAGCTACCAAACGATATTGCCATCAACAAATTGCCAAGGGGTTTTTCGACTGAGTACGTTGGGTCCTCATATGATGGCGACATAACCAATGTACTCTGGAAAGACAGCAAGCTTGTTCGCTTTTTGTCCACCTATGTGGGTGTTCAGCAATTTGAAAGGACAAACCCTCGTGAAGGAACTGCAAAGGCTGCTCGTTTTGACAGAAAAGCTAAGCGACACATTTCAATTGACTGTCCCCAAATTGTGCATGAGTATAACGCTCACACGTGAGGCGTAGAGCTTATGGACGGCCTAATGGGCCGCGACACGAATTTTTTATCACCTAATTGATATGGCAGCCACCAACGCCTATATTTTACACAGACGTATCCAAACAGAGAACGCAAGCAAAGAAAATTTACTCGCACTCCCAGATATTCGCGAAACACTAGCCGCAGGGCTGGTGACATATAAAAACAAAAACTTACCGGGTCGTCCAATCAATACCAAAAATGCATCTTCACCGCGATGGGCAAACCAGTCTCCATCCTCTCAGTCAGGACGAACAATAAATTCACCATCCTCGCAGGTAGAACGGGCAAAGCAGTCTCCACTCTCTCATCGACCTTTTCAGCATGTGCTCAAACATGGTCAAAAATCAAAACATCCAATATCGGACTTGCGGTTTGACCGGCTGAACCATTTCCCACATTGGTTGGATCGAAACAGTGGAAAAAGAAGTTGCAAGCACTGTAAATCTTCACAAACGCAATGCATATGCACGATATGCAATCTGCATTTACGCTGCACAGCTAATAAAAACTGTTTTTTAGAATACTATAAGAAAAAATAAAATAAATCTTTATTACTTGAAATTTTTTTTATCACTCAAAGCCCCAAGCGTGCCTTCAGGCACGCTTTCCTTTCTTCTCACCTTACAGGTAAGCCGAAGATTCTACGTTATTTCTAAGTACATATTTGACCTTAGAAGCATTCATTCACTTTAAAAAAAATTAATTGAATACTTTTTTTCTATTATTTTGGAAAGTAGCCTTAGAGGGTGAAGTTAGGAGTTATAGAAGAGTCGGATAGCGCTTGGTCATCCCCAGTGGTATTAGTCCAAAAACCTAGCATGGTCCGCCTCTGTTTGATCAGCCGAAAGGTAAATGCTGAGACTCGAAAGGATGCTTATCCTCTTCCTCAGATTGATGGAATCTTGAGTCGACTGCCAAAAGCCATGTACATTTCAAGTTTGGATTTAAAAGATGCCTATTGGCAAATCCCAGTAGATCCATCGACTCGGAACAAATCCGCTTTCACTGGTCTGGTCTGAGAATTTTGGATAGGTACCTACCGTGGGATAAGTAAAATATTATTGCAGCTAAATGTGAGCAGCACCTCACAGTCCTGTTGCCATTCGCACATTCTCAGCAGTAGCCTATTAAGACCGAGTGCCCAATGCCCTGCGAAACATACTCAATAAAGCATTTGTATGCTTTGCTGGAAATGTGTCGCGATCTTAATTTTATTTGAATTATATTCTTGCTTGCGTTCAGGAAACTTATACAGCCATGCTCCGGTTTTCACTTATTTTTGTGAAGTGCGATTTCAGCAAATTCGTACGATTTTAGTTTAGAGCGCTCCGAAATTCGCCAGTTTTTGTCATCGATAATGTTCTATTCCCAACTTGTCTTGTGTCATTTCACATAACAAAACGAGAGCGTAAGTTAAAGTCGGCCCTGCCTGACTTCGCAATACCCGCTACTCAGTTCAATTAGTGTTTAATAACCTCATGAGGCTCGGATTTATTATCCGATACTTTTAAAAATTTGTGATATTGTAGATATTGGCCACATGGACTACACTGCAAAATCTGAACTCGATATTTTAAAAATTGTGGGAGTTATTCAACATTTTTTTATTGCGGGGGCGGGAAGGGGCGTGGCCAAAATTTGAAACAAACTTGATCTGCCTACAGACAATACTAGCTTACATCTAAAATTTGGTTGCTCTAGCTTTTCTAGTCTCTGAGATCTAGGTGTTCATACAGACGGACGGACGGACGGACAGACGGACATGGCTATATCGACTCGGCTGTTGATGCTGATGAAGAATATATATACTTTATGATATCGAAGATGCTTCCTTCTGCCTGTTAAATACATTTGCACGACTTTAGTATACCCTTTTTACTCTACGAGTAACGGGTATAAACAGCTGATGAGCGCCACTACTCATGATGTCGATAGTCATATATCGATATATACCATGGCCAAATCGCAAATTGTTGTTATTGTGAGCAGTTTTCCATCACGCTCAATTTTGCGTATCTGTATTAAATAAATTGTTTAAAATATTGCCTCAATGCGAATTGAGTGGATGAGTTCGTAAGACAAATCTAAAAAGATTAAAGAACTTAATAAAAATAGTTCCGTG